>APFE030013602.1:0-25615 GCA_000404065.3 Pinus taeda | reverse complement strand
AATAATATTAAATTAATAAATAATAATTTGTCCCGGGTCCTAAGATCAAAATTAGCCGTTAGTCAATTTAGCCGTTGGAGTCTCTGCTCAGAGTATTTAACATGCTAAGCTGGATCTGTTTCTTCAACTTGTCCTGACAATGAACCACACTAGTTGGTTTGAAACGCGTCGACAAATGTCTGTCTACATGTGATTTACGCTGAAGTTATTCTTTCAACTATTATGGATCACAGAAGCCTCAATTCAACTAAAAACAATATCATTTTGCAAATCTGGTTTTTTTAGCATTTGAAGGACAAACATGTAGGCTTATCATGGATTCCCCACTTATGTTGGAGGAGTGTTATGAAACCAGCTCAAGAAAAGATAGAAAAGATAGATCAACGCCTTATAATTCAGCCTCTTCGAGGGGGCAACCTCCTTTACATTACATAAATGAACAATTCTTGGATGATACAAATGACAAAACCTCCTTTCTATATATAGGAGTCTAAGGAGTCACAATATAACCCAACCGACCTAACAATAATAATATAAAGCCACAAAAATAACAATAGAGGTATTCTATGGAGCACAGTAATAACAATATGGGGATAATAGGGGCACAACAATATTAATAAGGGGTATAATTACAATAGTAATGGGGTAATCACTAGTATTATAGGGACCCAACAAGGAGAGCTAGCCTTATGTGATAAGGATGATCACCAAGGTGACAATGAGTGATGTCCTCATGTAAATTTGGGGTTTGTAGTTGATAATTGAATATATATTTTGAAGCACAGATTTTAGAGGTGGCAATGAAGTGAATTTCTCCTTGGATTGATGAAATGAGTTTAAGAACTTATTCCATTTCTTAACAAATCATATTTTTGTTGATGTTATGGCACTTTTTATTTTGAGAAAGAAGTCACCACAAGATATTTTAAAGGTTCTATGGTTGCCTCAAAGGTTGGATCAAAGGAGGAGAGGGAGCCACCCCTCCTTAGGGAAGTCATGATTGCCCCTAAGAATAGAGAAATTGAGAGAGAACCTAGTTGTGCAAGATTTTGTCTCTATTAATTGTATAATTTGAAAAATCAAATCTATCTTTGACATGATATTTAGCTTTGAACAATTTGCATGCTTAATGTAAGTACATTTTCATATAGTAACAACCTGCAATACTTTGTATTAATTGGGATATTTCTACATTCTATAAGTTAAAACACTCTTTCAGTTATATTGCCATTCCTTTTTACCATTTAGAAAGACATGACAATTAAGGCGATTAGATATTTGTGTCAATTATGCCATTTTCCTGAATGCATATATTTGCAATATGTTGTAGTTTTCATCTTTAGTGTGCTCTTCCACTCAATCTCACCTGAGAAGGGATCAAATTTCTATTTTTGTACTCTGAAATAAGCCATTTGAAAGGATATGAAAAACAATAACTGGTTTTTATATGTGAGGACCATAACAAAAACATATTTTTCTTGTTTCTATCTGGACCCTTTTCTTTGTAATGTTGCACACAAACATCTATATTAGTCAGGCTTCAACATGGCCCCTAGTTTTGATCTTCAATAGTCACAAGGTTATCTACATGGTAAATTTTCATGTTGGTATGTTGTGATAAACGAAATGCGTAACAACATTCTTCATGCTTTATAGTGATAAAAGTACTTTTGTAAATTTTTTGTGACGCAAATTACACTTTAACTTTTCTTACATTATATATTGTAAATTTCATAGGTTAAGCTTCAATATCAGCATGATTATGCAGGGATAAGTACAAGCATTGGATTGACACCATCTCCAGTAACACATTTCTCAAGAGTAATTGCAAACAAGAATTGCTTTTTACATTACATCAGGAAACTTCTTGAAATATGATGTAGGCTTGAGTATTTCAAAGCTTGATTTTGTTTCTTCTTTGACCTTGTAAGACTTGGTCCTTGCCATTCTTGTAAACTGAAATAGTGAATTTTAGTTGGTTTCTTGGTACAAAATAGAGGAAATTGCAAATATTTTTATGAAGCATTGCATAGAAATTTCTATGGTGTCATACTGAAAGTGACCCATGCTTTGCAAAACTAGTAAGGGTGATACCTTGAAGGCATGTTACTTGCACATTGTGAGTCCTCTAACAAATATTATTGTTGGAGTAGAGATATAACATAGATTTTTAAGGAACGATAATATGTTCCCCATAGGCACTCAACATGCTTTGGACCCACTATAACAATTAAGGGGTGTCTCAATAATTATGGAATGGAAGTTGCACTATTTCAGCATGAGTGGAGGCGTAAAAGTTTTATTATTCTTTCTAATGAGGTGGAAAACAAATCCCTTCACAAACGTGCGAAGGTGGGGTTATCTCTGGTTTTTAAGTCTTGAAGGATCTATCATGGATATGCATTATTTGGTATAGATTTAAGCGAAGGTTTATGCCAAATTTCGATTGGAATTTTTGAGTCTTTCCTTTCAGAATAATTATTCCAGTGCCTATGTTCTCTATTGAGGCACAAAGAAGCTCAACACTTTGACTTAATTAGCAATGTAGTTATACGGAGAAAAACCCTAGGCTCTGAGCTCTGCACCCTGCAGCCAATGCTTAGGCCTGCGCCTCTGCACCACCAGCTACTCCCAGCGCGTCATACATCTCAGAAATGTTAGCAGTAACGGATTCGGGCCTCTACTGTGCATTACGTCATGTCCTCCCTGATGGGAGGGGCAGGATCTCATGCCCCCCCTCCTTCAAATGATCGTCCGGTGAACGGCAGCGCTCCCATGACCCCCCTGTTTCCTCCTGGTTCATCTACAGATCAAGGTCAAAGCTCTGAACAGCGTGACATATCAGTACAGCACACAGTCACGGACGAAGAAGAGGCTAATGCTCCAAGGGCGTCACAACCAAAGGCGACTTCGGAAACATGCATCCCAAAAGCGACAGAAAGAATCAAAGTTGAGCTATCGAATCACAAAATCAATGGCGAGATACAATACATGAAATATCATGCACTCATTGGAAAATTTCTTGGCTTCTGGCCAACGGAAAAAGCCTTGCACGGATGGATCGCCTCCAAATGGAAGCCCAAAGGACAAGTTTCGCTGCTACTGGGCCCTAAAGGCTTCTTTACTGCTATATTCAACTGCCTGGAGGATAAAACCAGAGTATTTGAAGGTGGCCCCTACTTCTTCAACTCAGCTGGTCTCTTCTTGCGAGACTGGAAACCCAGGTTCAATCCAGACAGAGAAGATCTCAGTCATGCTCCAGTCTGGATTCGCATGTACTCCCTTCCTTTGGAATACTAGAGAGAAGAAACTTTGAAGGATATCGGAGATCGCATTGGTGCCTTCATAAAAGTTGCAGAGGAAACCAAAAATAGAAGATTCACCTCATCTGCTAGGATCTACATCCAGATGCATCTAAAGAAGACCCTCGCAAACTCGGTAAGTCTCTATCACGATGACTTTGAATGGATTCAACCTCTAGATTATGAACATATCCCGTTCCGCTGCCGTAAATGCCATGAAGATGGCCATCTGTTTAGGGATTGTCCTCTGACCACCCAGCTCAAATCTTCTGCTAACGAGGTTAATAAAGACTCTGAGGGTTTTATTAAAGTGCCCAATCGCCGCAGACATACCAAGAAACACGTTGTCGCTCCCTCTAGCCCCAAGAAGGCTGACTCCCAGAATATATTTCATATCCTTACCCCTCAAGATCCCTCTGACACTATGCCGAATGACTCTCAGGCCACTCCGCTTCAACCTTCGTCCTCTCAGGATCTCAAAAATCCCTTGGATCCTTCCACTTCGGTGCCCTTTAGTTCTCCTCTTGCCTCGAATTCAAAAATGCCGGCTATAGACGCTGACATGCAACCCTCAGCCATGGATCTCGACGCAGCTCTAGCTCTCAGTTTGCAAGAGGGGGTCACAGAAGATCTTCAGAGCATCCCCATTAACATGGAGGAAGATCCCGAGAATGTAAGTCTGGATGGACTGGATATACTCAAACTTGAAGATGCCTGTAATAAAAAAGAATATAATTCAATTCCCCCTTGGGAAATAGATAGATTAGAAGGAGTACTAATCAAAGCTCAACACAACAAATGCCTTGGAATACAGGCCGGTAGTCCATGGGATGGCAAGAAAATCCTAAAAGAAACAAAGAAGAGAGGGCACAAAACTGATCTACAGAGAACTATCATTCTAGGAGAAATACTAATGGAATCAGGGAGATTCCCGAAGCTGACGAAGTTTTACAAGCCCCACCCCCATAGTTCCTCATGAAGCTCATCTCCTGGAACATGCGTGGGCTCAACAGCCCCTCAAAACACAGAATGTTAAAAAACATGATACAGACTGTGGTCTTTCTACAAGAAACAAAAAGTACTAATACTGCTCTCGAAAAGATCCTCAACAAAGCCTGGAGCGGCAGTCGATCAGTTTCCGTGGATGCAGTAGGAGCTTCGGGTGGGCTTTCCATAGTATGGAACCCGCATATTCTTTTTCTTCAAGATTTCCATGCCACTCACCATTTCATTCAAGCCACTTTTCATCTCATTGGAACGGATATACACGGGCATCTCACCAATACTTAATTCCCGCAAGATCTGCATCACAAACTAAAAGTGTTGGACACGTTAACAGACTTGAACTCTTCCAGACAATTCCCCCTTTGGATAAGTGGGGGCGATTTTAATATAATCACTCATCTAGGGGAAAAAAAGGAGGGCGCATGAAGCTGGAAGATGACAGCACAAGATTCAAAGACTTCATTCGAAGTAATCAGCTCATAGATATCCAAACTTCCAATGGAACATACACATGGACAAACAAGCGCAGGGGTGTACATAATATTGCCTCTCGGCTCGACCGCTTTCTCATCTCAGATAACACTTTTCATCTGGGCAGAGACTTTCATGCCTCCATATTACCTTAGGGGGGCTCGGATCATTGGCCCATAATGCTGCAATGGACAAGACCGGGAAAACACTGCAATCAGCCCTTTCAATACGAAGCCTTCTGGTCCAGTCATCCCAATTTCAAAGAGGTGGTCCAAGAGGCATGGAAGTCCTTCTCCCCCCCAGAAGGTGCGAAGATGTTCAAATTCCAACAGAAACTCAGACACCTCAAACAAGTGCTGAAGGTCTGGAACAAAACCCAATTCGGGAACATCACGGACTCCAGGCAAAAATTAGAGCAGGAAATGTGCACTCTTCAGCAAGCCATCATCCTAGAGGGCAGAACAGAAGAATTGGCAAACAAGGAGCAATCCCTCTGGACAGCATTAGAAGCTCGAAGATTACAAGAGGAAATCCTCTGGCGCCAAAAATCCAGAATAAGATGGCTTAAGGAAGGGGAAAAAAATACCAAATTCTTCCGTCATTCTATTATTCAACGGCGAATGCATAACAATATTGCTTTCATTAATAACAGTCAAGGGGAGAAATTAGAAAAGCATGAAGATATGGAAAAAGAACTCAGGGATCACTTTCAAGAAGCGCTCAAAGAACAAACTCGGAGTAGAACAGCAGCTATCCGAGAGGTTACGCGGCACATCCCCAAGCTCATCACGGAAGAACACAACCAAAACTTACTACAACCGGTTTCAAAGCAAGAGGTGGAGGAAGCAATGGCGCAGCTAAAAGATGGTAAGGCTCCTAGACCTGATGGTTTTACCTCAAATTTTTTTCATGACTTCTAGGAATTAATAAGTACCGAGGTCTGGGAATTGGTGGAAGAATCTCGCTCCATGCACTGGCTCCTACCATCCCTCAACTCCACATTCATTGCTCTGGTTCCCAAAGGGGAGGAAGCAAATACGCCTGAAAAATTCAGGCCCATTGCCCTCTGTAATGTTATCTATAAACTTATTTCCAAAGTGGTGGCAAACAGGCTCAAACCTCTCCTGCCTCTTCACGTCCTTCCGGAACAGACGGGATATGTCGAAGGGTGCTAGATCATGGACGGTATTATCCTATCAAATGAGGTAATCCACTCCTTAAGAATCCTTAAAAAACCAGGCATGATAATGAAGCTTGATCTCTCCAAAGCTTTTGACAAGCTCAGTTGGGAGTATATCCAGCACACGCTGCTAGCCTTTGGCTTTAATGCCACCTGGACTCGATGGATTATGAACCTCATCTCATCTCCTTGCTTCTCTGTTCTTCTCAATGGCTGGCCGTCATAGCCTTTCCACTCATCGCGTGGCATTCGGCAAGGGGACCCCCTCTCCCCCTTCATCTTTGTCCTGGTGGCGGAAGGGCTCAGTCGTCTCATTCATCATGCTGTCTCATCTCAGGCAATCAAAGGCATAGCGCTTCATGGACTTTCCACCTTATCCCATCAATAGTTTGTTGACGACACAATGCTCTTTGGTCATCCTTCATCTTCCGAAGCAAAATCCTTCAAAGCCTTGCTTGAAGCCTCGGGTACCTCAATCAATGCATCCAAATCCCAGCTCTTCTTCTTCAACACCCCTGTCTCAATTCAAAGAAATGTCGCTCGCATCCTTGGATTCACTATTGCCGTGCTTCCTTCCAAATACTTGGGCACCCCACTAATGGTTTCTGCTCTCAAGCATGCATCTTGGCGAACGCTTCTGGACAAATTGGAAGCCAGACTCTGCTCCTGGACCTACAGATCGCTCAATATAGCCAGTCGACTTATTATGATCAAAACCATTCTCCAGGCCATGCCTCTTTATCTCTTTTCCATTCTAGCCGCTCCCAAGTGGGTCCTCAAAGCAATTCGTAACCTTCAGAGGAATTTTCTATGGGGATCAACAGGTCTCAACAGGAAATGGGCCCTAGTCAAATGGTCAGAAGTATGCCAACTAAAATCCAACGGCGGACTAGGCCTTAGGGATCCCTTGCACAGTAATCATACCATGGGAGCAAAAGTTTGGTGGAATTGGCTTGTAAAACCTCACATTCCTTGGGCAAAGCTCTAGCAAGCCAAATATGCGCCTGGCAGTCACTGGGAGGATCTAATTAGAATCAGTCCAAGCATCTCAGGCTCCATGATCTGGAACGCGGCTAAACTTCATAGTGCCTTCATCCAGGAGTACAGTTTCTGGGAAGTTCGCTCGGGGAACTCAGCGCGTTTTTGGGAGGATTCCTGGCAGCAGCTCCCAAAACTTGCCTCAATCTTCCAAAAACCCCTCTGGCAGACTCATATGCAGTGCAACAATCTTGTTAACATCTCCCAGTTCTGGCAGCAGCAAGAAAATAAAGATTACCAACAGTGGAAGCCCGCTAGTTCTTGGCAAGCGGATTGGCAAGGAGAGACCTTCGCAGACATTGAAAAAGAACTGAGTCACAGGAAAATCAAGCAGTCAAACAAGCAGGACAAACTGCGGTGGGGAAATTCAACAAAAGGAATCTTCACTACAAAAGAGGCCTATATTTTGCGGTATGCGCAAAGCCATAACGACAAAGATTAGCTATGGAATAACATCTGGCAGTCCAAACTGTGGCCCAAGGTCTCCACTTTCCTATGGCTCTTAAGCAAAAAGCACATCCTCACCTGGGATAATTTGCACAGAAGGGGCTTTATTGGACCCTCAAGATGTCCAAATTGCTCACTCCAATCGGAAACCATTCTGCATCTTATGGAGACATGCCCCCTTGCGGCTCAACTCTGGGATCAAATTGACAGATGTAATCAAAGAATAGGAAACCGTCAGGGGGACATAGAAAATTTGCTGAGAACCTGGCCCAAGCTTCCGTATCAAAGCCCCCTTCTGAATTCTCTGTGGACTCTCATCCCAGGGTTTCTTTACTGGACCCTTTGGAAGGAAAGGAATAATAGAGTCTTCAACAATAGGAATCGCCCTTTTGACATTCTCTGGCTTCTCATCAAGCAAAACTTTCAAGAAACCCTGGCGCTTCGGTCATGGCAAGAAACAGATTGGCCATCCTCCCCTCAAGAGCAACTCATCTGGAAATCATGGGATCTTCACATATCCTACACTCCCTCTGCTCCCTCCCGATCATCTCCCAAGCTCGTCTCCCCTGTGCATTGGACCCCCCCAGCCTCATCATCATTCAAATTGAATTTCGATGGCGCAACCAAAGGGAATCCAGGACCCGCTGGATATGGAGGAGTAATTAGAAATGATAGAGGTATAATCCAGCACATTTTCTTTGGCTCGATAGGCAAAGATACTAATAATGTTGCAGAACTGGAAGGCCTATGGAAAGGCATATGTGTAGCCAATCAACATGAGTACTATCCGTTAGTAGCAGAGGGAGACTCTCTGATCCTCATCAATGTAACAATTCGAATACAAGCAGGAACACCAGCTACCAAAGTTGCTTCCAGTTGGAGATTCCTCAGCAGGCTAGAAACATTGGAGGAACGGCTCAGGAGTCCCAACAGTATTATCTTTCAGCATGTTAAGCGATCCGCCAACAAGGTAGCAGATCGTCTGGCCAACCAAGGAGTTGATCTGAATAGCCATCCCTACTCAGGTAATCTCAATGACTCAAAGGACATTCAACTTCAACAGGATTGCCTCTCTTTGGCAACTCAGGACCTTCAATCCCCGGCTGCGGGTGTTTAATGTACAATTAAATGTGGGGGCGGCCTCATTACTGGGCAAGTGGCCGCCCAAATCTGCCAGATGGCCAAACGATTCTCGAACCTACCTCCTCCATCCGGCCATGATCAATGTGGCCATTAATTCGCGTGGGAGATCGGTTGTTCACAGCGCTATAACAGTCGACTACCTCGGCCCGCAGGTGCACTGTGTGCAATTGGAGTGCATTGGAATGGTTAGCGTCTGGAATGTTGTTTCTTGGGATGTTCAGTCTATGTGGTTTGTGCGTTGTTTTCTCTGGTCATGGATGAGTGAGTTGTGGCTGTGTGTGCCAAGATTTAGACCTCGGCCCTCTGTACAGAAGGCCTTGGTCTTTACCTTAGGACGCCCGGGCTTTCTCGTCTGCCCGCTTCAGTTTGTTCTGGTCTCTGTGTGCAATTCACCCTTCGGTGCTCTAGGTGATACTTGGCTTCAGTTTATTTGGATCCCTGTGAGCAATCCGCCCTTCGGTGCTCTGGAAGATCCTCGGCTTCAGCTCAGGGTGGTAAGTCTTGTCCCACTCACTTGTGTTATTTCAACGGTTTATTATCTTCCTTGTAAGATTCTGCACTGGTCCAAGGCACTTTGTGGCGAAGGGAAAACTCGGTCTCTGGGCAGCATTGTGTGTAGTTTTGTTTCAGGATGCCGCGTGAACGGCAACGCCTCATCAGTCGGTGGGGTGGTTCAAGGGGAGGTGCAAGAGGTCGAGCTTCCTCGCCACGATCCTCAGCCTCATTCAACTCCCCCTCTGAAGAAATTATTTCCCCCGGAGCTAGACAGGGACGCGGCAAAGGAAGAGGGCGGGGAAGGGCAGCGGTGTGTTTGCTCGGTTCTCACCCCTCCACCCGCTTCCGGTTTCCATGCGCCTTGGACAATGCCATTTACTATGTTTCAGTTCGGATCGAAAAATGTGAACACACAGCCACGCCAGAGGTCCCAGTGAAGCCACGGCCACCCTCGCCTGTTCAGTGTCCGCGACTGTAGCCTGCAGAAGCCTCGGGTGCGGTGGAGGGAACAATGGCGGGAACAAGCGAGCCTGCAAAGAACGATGCCCCATATACAGATTCGAGTGCATCTGATCAGTATGGATGTCGAGTGGTGGAGGAGCAACCATCCACCTCCGTGGATGCTTAAGCCTGTTGCTTGGTTGTTTTGGTTGTTTTGGAGACCGCTCTTACAGTCTCAGAATGTCGGCACGGTGGTCACAGTGTGCAATGGTGGTTATGAGTCAGTCATGTTTTTTGGGTCGATTCATGTCGAAGTATGTTTGTCTGTTATGTCTGTAGTTATGTATGTTGGTACTTCAATGTTTGTAAGTTCTTCCCTCGCCTCGGCAGGGATTGGGAGTTTTTGGCATGTGTCCAGTTTTACATGGGTTCTGGTTTGGGGTCAGTGGACAGTCTCATAGTCCCTCAGTCTCTCAGGTTCGATTTCTGTCATAGTATGCAATATTGTTCAGCTGTAGCCATCTCAGCATGGCGGATGTAAACTTTTTGTACTCCTTTTTTGTATAATATTAGAAGTAGCATAAATTACACAAAAAAATTAGCAATGTAGTTTTTTTAAGTCGAATGTTGTAAATGTTTTAAGGCATATTCTCTTGAAAATGGGTGTTACCAAACATGGTTTTCTAGAGCTTCAATCTATTCTTAAAGTGGTGAAACATTTTTGGTTTTAGGTAATGGTAAGATTATTAACTGAGCTCTTCAATATTTGATATGGGTGGGATTTTTTTCAGGCCCTTCATTTCATATTAATTAAGCATTTGGATGAGGCCTTAGAACTTCCCATTTTGAATGAATTAATAATTTGAGGGTGTGTTGGCCTACCAAAATTATATCTGGACATTAGTTATCATCAACGCTCACCCTTCAATTGATCCAATATTTAAGTGCATAGCTCCCATATGCAATTAGGAGGCCCAAAAGTCATGGCAACAAATGGTGTTATTCATATAACTATATCTTATGAATTAGAAGGTGTCTCGGCCACCTTGAAGTGGCTTAGATATATTTCTCCATATATAGGAGGAACTCTTCCTATTGTCAAGCCTCTAGATCCTCTAGATAGACATAGTTGAATATTCTCTACATAATTCATTGTTATAGACATTTTTGGGCACTTCAACCCCAATCATAAATGTCCATAAACTAAGGGCTCCTAAGTCCCTAAAAGTGTTGCTTCACTGCCTAAAGGAACAAGGTCAGCTGATTACATCATCTCCCAGAAGTTCTCCACTAAAAACTACTCATAAATGGTCAAAACTGAACCATACTGAAAACCCAGTGCAGAGGGTGCGATGCATATCACCTTCCCAGTGTATAGGGTGCGATGCATATTGAATGGCTCCTCTGTAGGGTGCAATGGTCGGGAATGGACAAATGGTAGGGACAAAATGCAAGGTGGAAGATCATGGAACCTTCCAGAAGCTTCCCCTCTGACACTTGCCTCTCTGTTTTCGACCAGGGATGAGTAAGAGATCACCATTCTCCAAGTGGAAGCCGGAACTATCAGAGAGAGGACACTAATCGAGACCCCAGAAGATGACTCACCTCCCTGTAATCATCTATATATGGATCCCTCATCACAGAGATCTAGAGGCTGGAATTTTGCATCTTATAGAGAAGTGATGTTAGTTTTCTAGTGTACATTCATAGTGTTGGGTGATCTAAGCTTTACTTGATGTGAAGAAGGGCTTTCTAGCTGGAGGATGATGTTGGGTCAGAACATATGGTTGTAATCCTCTTGCTACTTTTTATCTCAATAAAGCTATTCAAGTTTTCCTCCATATTCTTGTATGTTTACTTATATATGCATTTGTATGGTTAATACACATCTGGTCCTGTGTTATTTATGAATATAGATCTTTGTTCTTCGATAGTAGTATGTTGTTGTGATTCCACAGGTGCTCTTGGAAGCTGGGCAGAAGAAGAAGAAGCGGCAAAGCTCTATCAGGAAGGAGAGGAAATCAAGTGCAAGACTAAGGTTGGTATCCTTGGTCCCCCTCTTGTCTATTTTCATAAAGGAAAACGAAAGTAGACTTTACTTGTTTGTTTTTAAGATAGCTACCAGTCTTAGTGGGAATAGCAGCATCCAAGTGGACACTATTCCCGGTAACATTCATGTTATCCTTCTGTAGCTACTCGTGGTGTGGAAGATAATGGTAGGTGGCTTGGTGGCCTCTTTGATAAAGAGTGCTTCATAAAGACATTAGAAGTGTGGGAAAAAACAATGGTTACTGGGCAAGCGAAGCTTGGGGGCATTCTTATTGGTGTTATTGTTTTTGAGACCCAAACAATGATGTGCATGATTAAAATAGACCATGTTCAACTTGATTATGCTGAGAGAGTAGTATCTCAAGTAGGCCATGTCCGGTTTCTAGATTTAGCATGTACAACAACATAAACCCTACTAGATTTTAACAAGGAATAACTTCCTCTATTATCTTGGCAAATCAGAGAATGTTCTCTATTGGTCAAAGGGATGTTTTTTAAAGAATTCTTCAATTTGGATCTACCATTGTGCATAATATTTTCACATACAAGAAATTTGTGTTTGCTTACATACCAAAAACAAGGGAACTATGGGGAGGAGCATGGGTGGTAGTTGATAACAAGATTAATTAATATGAAGTTAAAATGTATGCAAAAACAACAAAAAAATGTGCTTTACTAGGACCACAGGGAATGATTGAAATCAAATTATGTACAAAAAATCTGCTTGAATGCATGCATAGGATTGACCCGAATCTCATTTCACTTATGATTGAGTTACAGGAAGCCAAGGATGATCATGCTAGGGCTAACGTAATATGACAATAAATTAAAGCTTAGGAAAAATAAATGCTTCCTTTTTATAACCAAATTTCCATCAGATTCGTGGAGTTGCATGACACGTCCTTCAAATTCGTGGAGTTGCATGACACGTCCTTCTCCAAATTTTCTTAATATAATTCCTGTGGACTTTCTGTTGGAAAATACTAAGAATGGGGGGTGAATCAATATTCGTTAGCAATTAGCACTTTTAAATATTTTTAGAGCATTTGTTAATCTTCAATTATCATTAATGTTTATGTAGTAACAACAGTGAATAAAAGAACACAGGAGGCACAAAAATTTTAGGTGGAAAACCCCCTCCGGTCAAAAACCACCGAACGCTTTTCTAATAATTCTTTAATCTTCAACTCCAATTGAAAAGAAAACTCCAACTTCCTAGAATCTAGAAAAGCATTCTTCTCCATCTCCGACTAGATGGACATTCCAACGCCTGAGATTCTTCAGTAGTCAACTGAACAGATGCCCCAACACCCAATGAACTACAACTCACCCTACCACCACCCTACCACCCTAAAATTTTCACAGGCTTGAACTTGTTGGTGACTTCATACACTAGCCTAGCACCACCCTAGAATAAAAGAAGAATGGACTCTCATACTAGGGAAAATGGTCCACTTTACAATGTTATAGAATGATGTAGAAGAAGAAGACACACTAGACCATAACCCCAACTATGTCACAACCACCTAATGATGATCCTAGACCTACAAACACTACCACTTCAACTCTTGGCAGATAGACACTTGTACCTTTCACAATGATGCTTTTACAATGACTTTGTCTCAATGATACTTTTACAATGATTGTATGCAGTGATTCCCACTTGAAGACTTCATATGGTGAACTTCTTGCTATTGTTCTGCACCTTGCTTGCTACTCTTGTCATGCTACCCTTTCTCACTCTTCAGAACATTAGATTATGAATTGAGTCTTCTCTTGATTAATATATAATACCTGCAAAAGGTCTTCAAGGAAATAACCATGACATTATAATAGAAAAACTTACCTCATCTTGCGGAGCATATGTCATGCTAAACAAAAACAACAAATTAGAATACAAAGAACCTAATGCAATTAAGAGATGAACATGTATATACAGAAGATACTTACCTATATCTTACCTCTATTGCATCATTTTGTTGCACCTTTCTCTTTGCTGCCCTAGAAAGTCTGGTCCTTTGCACCCCTTGACAACATTTGATCTAGTTTTTATTGCCTTCTGGGAGCACGATATTTAATCTGATGTATCTCTGTGATTTGATATCCACAACATGTGATCTTCGGTCTTGTAGAATCCCTCTGAGTCTTATTTCCAATTCCACAAGCCAGTCTCGATTTCAAATCTTCAAGACAAAGTTATGCCCAATCTCTCACAATGACCTAATTATGGACTAGTTCAGTAGAGAAAACTTGTACGATGTGCCACGTGTCACTGTTTCCTCCTTCAGCTCTGAAATTGATCGAAAGAAAAGTACATTCCATGCACTATCCTCCACTTTTTACAAAATTCCAATCCTCTTCTTAGAGAGAGAGTTATGACGACTTCCTAAGGTAACTTCTATGAGATGAAATTCGGTAGCTTGCAAAACCCCTGACTTCCACAAATCATATCTCTAAAAATATAGCGTACCATGATCTGAAAATTGGTCATGACATTCATAAGGATTGCGAATCAAATGATTTTTAATTTCCAAATCTAAGAATTCACAGAAATGAAGTTATAGCGAAACTGCCACCATCGCTACATTTGGAGGATATATGAGATTTATTTTTATAGAGTTGAGAGGGACTTCTATAGAGAATATTGGAGGGATTTTAGGAGCTTAAAAAAAATTAATTCATGACTATTCTAGGACCAAAACCAATTATGAGTGCCATGCCACAACCCCATAGGGTTTTAGCCCACTAGCTAGGGTTACTAACTTCAAACATGAATATCTCTCAAACCGTGAAGAATTACTTGGCATGCCATATATGAATGGAAACATCTCAATGAGTAGAATCTATATATAAGATCCTTGACTAAAAATAGAGTAACTTTTCAATTCAAAATTCCCTTGCAACATAAGGGTACCCCCTGGTAATTCTTGGGTTGATATCAATGACACCCTCAGATCATCTTTAGATCAACAATCTCTGCCTTTGGCATTGATGGCAACACAAGTACTCCCCCTGTGATTAGGGCACCTCTTCCTACTACCTTCACTCCCCCTTTGACATAAATGGCAAAGGGTAACTCCCCTTGACACACAACAATCCTGCGGACCTGCACACAATTCCACTCCCCCCTTTATTTTCTGAATAAGTAAAATCTAATGAGAACTTGGGAGAATCCCAAGCTTCTAACGAAGATATTCAAATGCTTCACGAGGTAATGGTTTAGTGAAGATATCAGCAATTTGTTTTTTTTTACCAACATATTCAAGTTTGATATTCTTTTCAGTGACTTGTTCTTTAACAAAATGATATTTTATCGTAATTTGTTTTGTTTTTTAATGCATGACATGATTATTGGAGATGTTGATGACACTAGTGTTATAAAAAAAGATGGGAATAGGCTCACTGAATTGTACTTTAAGATCTTGCAAATTTTGTTTCTTCCAAAGGACTTGAGTACAACAAGATGTCGCTGCAAGGTATTCTACTTCCGTTGTAGATAACGAGATTGAGGTTTTCTTTTTTCTCAACCATGATGTGAGACAACCACCTAGATAGAATGTTGCTCCACTAGTAATCTTACGATCATCAATGCTTCCTACCTAATCTGCATCTATAAAGGCTTGAATAATGAGATTGTTTCCCTTGGGATACCACAAGCCATATTTTTTTGTGCCCTTTAGATGTCGAAGAATTATTTTGACATAAATAATATGTGATTCTTTTGGTGTTGCTTGGAATCTTTCTACTTGTCCAATTATTTGCATAAAATTTGGTCGAGAGGTTGTTACATATAGAAGACTACCAATCATAGATCTGTACAACCTCTGATCCACATCCTTAGATGAGTCGTCTATGCTCAATTTTCAACCTATTACCATCAGAGTAAGGATAGGCTTGCAATCTTCCATTTTGAATTTCTTGAGCATTTCCTTGATGTACTTGGCTTGACATATAAATATTCCTTTGTCTTGCTGAGATATTTGAAGCCCTAAGAAGTATGTCAACTCACCAGGTAAAGACATCTCGAACTCACTTTCCATATTTGTAGCAAATTTCTTACTTTTCTGATCATCATTGCTACCAAAGATTATATCATCCACATATACCTCAACGATTGTTAAATTATCCTTATCTATTTGTACATAAAGATCGCTATCAACAATACCTTTCTTGAACCCTTGTTGACGTAGATATCCGTCAAGATGAGAATACCATGCTCTGGGAGCCTGCTTGAGACCATATAGAGCCTTCTTTAACCTGCAAACATAGTCTTATTTTTCTCATAGTAGAAAACCTTCAGGTTGTTCAATGTAAACTTCTTCTTCTAATTCTCCATTCAACAATGCTAACTTAACACCCGTTTGGTAGACTTTTATTTTTCCTTAACATGCATAGGTGAGAAACATATGGATGGCTTCCATTCTAGAAAATAGTGCAAATGTTTCGTCGAAATCAATTCCTTCCATTATGATAGCCTTTGCAAACCAATCTTGCTTTGTTTCTGGTAACATGTCCATCTTCATTCAATTTGTTCCTAAACACCCATTTAGTCCCAATGACATTTTTATCTTTTGGTCATCGAACTAATTCCCAGGTGTTATTCTTCTCAATTTGATCCAATTCGTCATTCATAGCTGCTACCCAATGTTCATTCTGGTTGGCTTCCTCAAAACTACTAGGCTCAAAGGTTGCTAGAAAAGCAATGTGAGCTTCTTGTGATGAATGAAGTTGTCAACCTTATCTTGTTTGAATTCCTTCATTTATGTCACCAATTATTTGATTTGATGGATGGTTCTTTTGAATCCATTCTTTTGTTCTCTTTGGAGGAGCTTCTTGTTGTTGTCCCTGTATATTTTGTTGATCATTATTTACTTCTTCCTGGTTGACAATTGCTTCTTCTTCTAGAATTTTCTCTGTACCTTTTTCAACCTCTATCTCAAGTTTCAAATATTCTAGATCCTCATCACTATTCGTTAGAACACTATCTTTGTCAAATGTAACATTTATGCTCTCCACTATCTATTTTCGTCTTAGATTATAGAATTTATAGGCCTTTTTTTCCATGAGTAACCAACAAAGATACCTTCATCAACACACGATTCAAACTTACCCAACTTTTGATCTTCTCTTTTGATATAACATTTGCTTCCAAAGATTCTAAAATATTTTACATTGGCCGGTTTTCCATTCCATAATTCATGTGGGGTCTTATTGCAATTATTTTTTAGAAGACTTCTGTTGATAATGAAGATTTTCTTATCAATTGCTTGAACCCATAATTTTTCATCCAATGTTAAGTCCTTCAACATTGTTCTACTCATTTCCTGTATGATTCTGTTCTTTCTTTCAACAACTCCATTTTGTTGAGGTGTTCATGTCGTTGAAAATTTTCTTTTTATTCCATTTTCATCATAGTATTGATGAAATAATTTGGAAGTGAATTCTCTGCCATTATATGATCTTAGACACTTTATTTTTAAATCAAGTTCATTTTCGACCAACTCCTTGTAGATCTTAAAGCACTTAAATGCTTTAGATTTTATCTTTAGGAAACTGACGGTTGTCATCCTAGTATAGTCATCTATCATTAACATGAAATATAATTCTCCATATAAGCCTTTTGTTTCCATAGGACCACATAGATCAGTATGTATCAATTCCGATGGATGTGATTCAAAGTGTTATTTTGTTTTAAAATCCACATTTTTTCCGCTTGCGGTGCCAACAGG
This sequence comes from Pinus taeda, assembly GCA_000404065.3. NCBI lineage: Eukaryota > Viridiplantae > Streptophyta > Pinopsida > Pinales > Pinaceae > Pinus > Pinus taeda. The sequence continues at coordinate 8,315 of APFE030013602.1, read as the reverse complement.
CATCACATAGTGTGTTGGAAGGTTTTGAGATTTTCGGCACTTCTCGTACTACTTCCTTTTTTCTTATCCTGACAATATTGTCAAAGTTTATGTGACCCATTTGTTTGCACCATAACCAGCTTTCATCTTCTTTAGCTAGTAGACATGCTTTAGTTGCTTCATCTAGAACATATATGTATTTGGAGCTCGACTCACTATAGCCACAATTTTACCAAACCTACCTTTCCTGATTTCACATTTTGTGGAGATGAATAGCATTATGTGTCCTTGATCACACATTTGTCCAACACTGAGAAAATTGTGATTCATGTTTTCAACCAATAAAACATTCTTGGCTAGAGCCTCTTTGCTTTCGAGACTGACGGTACCTAATCCTATAACATTTGAAGATCCATCATTTCCAAAGGACACAGTTTCATCCTCCTTCTCTTTTAGAGATCCAAATTTCTTTGTATCTCCAGTCATATGCATTGAGAAACCGTTATCAACATACCACACATATTTCTTGTTTTGAGCCTTGAGAGCAAGAGCACAATTATCAGCGTTTATCTTCTTCCATGTTCGTTCGTTCTGTGGCTTCGAAGATTCTTTTGGAGGATTTTCAAGTCTGCAATCTCTAGTTATGTGTCCAAAGTTTTGACATTTGTAACATTCATTATTACTACTTAAATGTTCAAATCTATTGATGTTTCGTTGAATCCTGGGAGGTTCATATTTGACAAATCTCCTGGAATTGTATTGGTTCCTAGGGTACGTGTAACATTCTACAACTTTATGACCAAATTTTCCACATGAATAACACTAGCCATGAAAAATATGTTGGTACCTGGATGGAAATGTTCTTCGAGGAGTTGTCTTCCAAGTTTGTTCTTGTGAATCATGTTCAATGAAGTCTACATGCCTATCAGATCTCATATGTTCATTTTATTTTGTTGTATAAGGTTCTACTTCTTCTTCTTTGTAATCGAGGCCATTTCTATCATTGTAAGATCGTTGATTGTTGATGATTTCTTCCAACGCCCTTGAGTTGTTGGCATAGTTTTGGATAGTTTTTCCCTTCTTCACTTCCTTACGCAGCGAGACTACTTCGGCTTCTAATGCTTCCATTTCTTAATTGCTTTCTTCCAACTTCTTTTGAAGTGACTCTTTAATACATTTGTGTTCCTCAGCTTCAATTTTGAGACCTTGAACTTGTCCTTCAAGAGTATTGGAACAGATATTCTCAGCCTTTAGCTCTTTTATAAGCTTGGTTGCCTCCTTAGAAAATTCTTCTATGGTCAACCCTTCTTCTTCGTTGTTTGATACCTCTTTTTTATTATGTTTGGCCATAAACAATACTCTCTCATTGGCTTCTTCTTCACTGTCACTGTCTTCATCAGATGATGAGCTATCTTCTTTAGAGAGGAAGTTCCTTTTGAATCCTTTCTTCTTGCCTTTCTTGTTAAATTTCTTAAATCCTTTCTTTCCTTTTGAGTTTCCATCACTTTTTTTTGGACATTTTGCTGTGAAATGCCCAACCTCACCACAACTGAAACATTTCAATGGAAGTTTACCTTTGAATTTTCCCTTACCAATTTTTAGTTTTCTCGTAAAGTAAGCATATTATCCATCTGAAAAACCTTCTTAATCATCTTCCTTTTCTTCACACTTACAGATGCAGGTGCAGGTCTTTGCCTTTGAAAGTTGTTTGTCCTTATTAGTTTTCTTAGATGCAACAAACATTGTTTTTAAATTCGAAGTACCCTCTTCTTCATCAAGTCTCATTTCATATGCTATGAGAACTCCATGTAATTCCTCTTTACTGAGTTTGTCCAGATTTGCATTGTGTTCTAAGACCGATACCTTTAGGTTGAATCTTCCTAGTAACGTTCTAAGAATCTTTCATATAATAGTCTTCTCGTCAACCGACTCTCCCAATCCTTCCAGAGTGTTGGTTATTTCATCAACGTGTTGGAAGTATGCAACAATGTTATCATCTTCTTTCATTTTGAGTTGCTCAAATTTTGCTCTGTAAATTTGAAGCTTTGCTTCTTTGACATTTGAGTCACCTACATATATTTTCTCAAGCTTGTCCCATACATTTTCGGCGGTTTTATAACCCAACACCTTAAGATAAGCAGATTCAATAAGTCCATTGATAATAATATTCTTTGCTTTTGCATCATTTACCAAATTCTTCTTACCTTATTCATCCACAGTTGGTGTAAAGCCATTTTGAACAGTGTCCCATACTTCGTAACCTTTGTCCAAGAGATAGACCTCCATTCTTCCTTTCCAGAGTGCATAATTATTTTCATTGAATAGAGGTACACCATTCTTGGTATGTTCCATGATCTCCTTCCAGTTGTTAAACTACTATTGAAGGAACCAAGCTCTGATACCAATTGTTGGAAAATACTGAGGGGGAGTTGGGGGGTGAATTAGTATTCCTTAGCAATTAGCACTTTTAAATATTTTCAGAGCATTTGTTAATCTTCAATTATCATTAATGTTTATGCAGTAACAACAGTGAATAAAAGAACATAGGAGGCACAAAAATTTTAGGTGGAAAACCCCCTTCGGGTCAAAAACCACCAAAGGATTTTCTAATAATTCTTTAATATTCAACTCCAATTGAAAAGAAATCTCCTACTATAATATAGAAAAGCATTCCCCTCCAGCTCCCACTGGATGGATGCTCCAATGCCCGAGATTCTTCAGTACTCAACTAAATTGATGCCACAACAATCAATGAGCTATAACTCACCCAAGCACCACCGTACCACCCTGAAGTTTTCATAGGCTTGAACCTGTTGGTGACTTCATGCACCAGCCTAGCACCACCCTACCACCCTATAGAATAATAAAATAATAATGGACTCCCGTACCAGGGAAAATGATCCACTTTACAATGATATAGAATGATGTATAATAAGAAGACACACTAGACCATAACTCCAACTATGACACAACCACCTAATGATGATCCTATACCTCCAACCACTGCCTTTTCAACTCTTGGCAGATAGACACTTGTACAACTTTTACAATGACTCTATACAATGATACTTTTACAATGATTGTATGCAGTGCTTCCCACTTGAAGACTTCATATGGTGAACTTCTTACAGTTGTTATGCACCTTGATTTCTACTCTTGTCATGCTATCCTTTCTCACTCTTCAAAAAATTAGATTATGCAATGAATATTCTCTTGATGATTATATAATACTTGCAAAAAGTCTTCAAGGAAATACCCATGACATGATAATATCAAAACTTACCTCATCTTGCAGAACATATGTTAGTGCTAAACAAAAAGTACAAATTAGAATACAATGAACCTAATGAAATTAAGATATGAACATGAATATACAGAAGATACTTACCTGTAGCTTACCTCTGCTGCACCTTGCTCTTTTCTGCCCTAGAAAGTCTGGTCCTTTGCACCCCTTGACAACACTTGAACTACTTTTTCTTGCCTTCTAGGAGCACGATATTTAATATTATGTATCTCTATGATTTAAAATCCCCAAAATTTTATCTTTGGTTCTATAGTAGCCCTCTAAGTCTTCTTTCCAATGCCACAAGTCTGACCCGATTTGGATTCTTCAAGGCAAAGTTATGCCCAATATCTCACAATGACCTAGTTATGGACTAGTTTAGTAGATCGAACTTGTACAACATGTTGCGTGTCACTATTTCCTCCTTCAGCTCTAAAATTGATCCAAAGAAAACTACAGTCCATGCACTATCTACCACTTTTTACAGAATTCCAATCCTCTTCTCAGAGAGAGAGTTATAATGATTTTCCCAAGTTCACTTCTTTGAGATTAAATTCAGCAACCTACAAAAACCCTAACTTCCACAGATCATATCTTCGAAAATATAGCAGACCAAGATCTTAAAATTGGTCACGATGTTCATCAAGATCACAAACCAAATGGTTCTTAATTTCAGAATCTAAGACTTCACAAAAATCAAGTTATAGTGAAAATGTCACGATCACTACTTTTGGATGGTATATGAGATTTATTTTTATAGAGTTGAGAGGGGCTTATATAGATAATGTTGGAAGGATTTTAGGAGCTTAAAAAATTATTAATTATTGACTATTCAATGAAAAAAACCAATTATGAGTTCCATGTCACAACCCCATAGGATTTTAGCCCAATAACTGGGGTTACTAACTTCAAACATGAATATCTCTCAAACCATGAAGAATTACTTGGCGTGCAATATATCAACGGAAATATCTCGATGAGTAGAATCCATCTAGAAGATCCTTGACTCAAAATAGAGTAAGTTGTCAAGTCAAAATTCCCTTGCAAGATCATGGTAGCCCCTAGCACTATTTGGGTTGACATCAATGATAACCTCAGATCATCTTTAGATCAACACTTTCCTGGTATAACAAAGGTTCAATTGAGTGATAAACCTTTTGATATTGAAGCCCAAATTAGAGCAATGATTTTGTCATACATCAAGCATGAAACATGCATAATTCTAGCAGTTTCACTTGCAAATGCGAATTTCACAAATTTTGATGCCCTTCATATGGCAAGAATTATTAATTCTGATGGTAAGTACATTTGTAGGGTGTTTGATATGGAATATGGGATCTAAGCTTAGTTGTTTCCATTTTGACATCTATGCTTTGATGGATGTTTTATATGTGTCTTGGAAAAAATATCCATTATTATATTTTTAGTAAACTGGAATATTCTAATTTTTTAACATAAATATTCATGGCACTGAACTATAGGTGTTTTTACAAAGATAAAATTGTTATAAAAAATAGTTGAAGATGTTATAGTATTGTAATTATTTTGCATGGAGTTGTGCAAGTGATGCGATTTTAATGTATTTTTCTAGTTGGATATTATGGACCGAGGGACTTGTTAGAGCCTAAATCTACTTAGGCTGAGAAAGGTAGGATCCAGGGCCAACATCAAACCACGCTTAACCTGGTAGCTAGCCCTACCAAGTCGACAGAGGGCTCTCTCCTGCTCAATCTCAGCAAAATATGATCACTAAAGGCTTGAGATGACTTATATAACCACTGATATTAGGCTAGGTATATGTGCAAAGAGTTTTGATTGAATAAAATGATGTTTTTGTTGGCTCTAATGGAAAGGCAGATCTTGGGTGCAGGGAATGAGGCTCGGTCTTGCAGAGATCTCAATGGGGCAAGGTAGGCAACTGGTTTGGCACTTCAAATCAAATGAGATGGAGGGTTTAGACAAGTGAGGAGTTGAAGAGGGAAAGAGAAGCCATGGATCCTCTTCAAATAGTTCAAAACATCAAAAAACTAAAGCAAACCTTAGGTAGAGCACTGCAATTTCCGTGGATTCTACCTCCACTCTTGTTTGATTTAGTTAAGAAGAAATAAGATAGATAATGACATACATAACACATAAGTAAATTCACAAATACAGAGGAAAGCATTGTACCAAAACAAAATGCCACATGAATCCCAAAGAGTGTTGCAAGCCCTGGTCTCAATTCCTTAGCCAAAATGCTGATATGAGTGTACAATGAAGCTCTTTGCTTTCTCAAAAGTCCAACCATGCTAATGACTGAAAAAACATAAGATATAGACAAACCATAGCTCATCCTAGCCTTTAGGGGTCGAGGTCACAATTTTAGGAGTTTTTCCAACTAATTCTAAACTGAGGACTATAAATAAGGCAGTGGAACAGCATGCCTCTAGAAACAAGGGAACTGATTCATTCAATTTCAAACAACTTTTTTGATAGATGAATCTACCTCTAGAAGTGAAAATTTGACATATTTACATCATGATCCATCCATTTACATTCAATTACATCATAAGTTTTACATTAAGAAGGAGAAAAATTCAAACTGGCAAAAGCTAGGTGAAAAACAAAGCATTCCTAGTCAAACTGGGCCAAATTTCCTCTATGCGCCGCACCTGATTCTCTATGTGTAGCTCTTGTTTGAAGCCAATTTTAGAGGCCTTCCTGGTGTCCAAAATCACTACAAGTGTTCTTGTTGGAACGGTCTACTTGTCTACTATCCAACCCTAGTGGAATTTTTCAATTTGGCCTCCATCTGCCTCTCCAAAATTCAATTCTCCCAACACTGCTTCCTATGTGTCAAAATAGGGGTAGTAAGGTCGTTTTTTGAGTGTTTTTTACCTTTTTGAGGGCTCAAAACCTGTCAAAATTTCTTGGCCATTGGTAGGCAAGCATATTTTTCCATGCAAAATCCAAAAATTCTGAGTTTTTGTCATTTTGAGGCTCCCATCAAAAGCGAGCGCCAGGTGGCGCGACGCATAGGCAGAAAACTCTGTTTTTTGTGCCAAAAATTCCAAAAATGCAAAAAGTGCCCCAAATTTTTTGAAATTTGGGCTGAGTCTTCTCCATCAATCATTGTGTTGGGCCAAGGAATCCTCAGCCAATATCTGAAGTCTATCATGCTCCTTTCGCCTCCTTGATGCCCTCTTCAATTTTGCCTTTATGCCCCTGATTCTCGGCTTGCAGACTTTGTTTCTCACCATGTAATGATATGCCATATGTCTCAAAAAAGTCTTCTCCTTGTTGGTCTTCTCCAAAAACCTCTCTAAGTGGATATTAACTCTTTCAAGCCATGATTCCCGGTCGGCATTGATCTCTTGCTCAAGCGATGTGAATTTCACCTTCCTCCTTTGGACAGCTTGGCGGTTTTCCCGAATGTTTTGCAACTCCATAATCACCTGCTGATCCTCAAGCTGATTATTTCTTTACCCCAGGTAATTTATTATCCACTTAGCCCTTTCCAAGTTGAGGGACAAGGCATCGATGTCCGCCTGCTACTCTTGGATGACTTCTTTGAGATTTGTGCTTTGCGGGCCCATATCAGTATCGTCACCCTCAATGAGAATGAAATCAATCTCCTGCTCACCTGAAGGCCCCTCATCCTGTAATGGCCTCTTGAATTTGTCCTGAACCTGTTTTGCTGATGAAGGTAGCGAGACCCCTTCCACCCCAGGTGGAGATAATACTCACTTTGCTTCCACAAACAACCATCTGGTGCCCATCTGATAAGTGACGAACACCGGCATACTAGCTGTCTGTGTCTCATGACCCTCATGCTGATATCAAGGTTCACTTGTCTCCTACAAAGCCTCTGGAGGTCCTTGAGGAGATATGAAAAACTCACGAGAAATGAAGTCCTCCCAAGTGATGCCCTATAGACCAAGCTGATGGATGACCACAATTTTAATGAGAGCAAAATGATATATACTATTGAACTATTGCTGAGGAGTCTTGTGTTGTACTAGAGCGGTCATCTTCTCGATATTTCGGCACATGAAGTAGGGGAGATTCATCATCCTCACCCTGGTAAAACGCATTAGCACCCTGATATGGTAGGCATATAAACGGGGAAACCATCCCTCATAGATGAAATACTTCATTATCAGTTTCATCAAAGGAGCATAAGAATCTTTCAGGTACCGAAAAGGAAAAACTCTCCTGAGTTGTCTCAAATAACTGGGCTTGATGTATGGTTCATAATGTTGCATGTCTATTTGTTGCCTTTTGTTTCATTTCTCTCCAATATTAGGAAAACCGATTGCTAGAGAAATATATTCTGGTGTTAAAGTGAATGTTACACCAGCTAGAGTGGCTTGACCATCATGTAAATGAAGCACAAACAAACGGGCCAACTCATGGTGGAACTGAATTCTAGCAACCATCTCATAGAACTCATAGCTGTTGGGTTTTGTTATATTCTTTCCACATAGTTAACAAGGGGTTTGAGGGGTACCCGTAACCCCACTTTATGGGGTCCAGGGTAGCGCCCCGGAAAGTTTTGGTTTTGGACCCTATGTTAGGTTGGGCAGACCCACCTATGGTTTTGTGCATGATTTTTGAACATGTTTTTTGGACACGATGGTTTTTTGGTCCATGGTATTGGACGCGATGGTTTTCGGTCCATGGTATTTGATGCTTCGGCATGTATAAATATGTATTGTAACATTGAAAGGAATATAATGAAAAATCAAGCTAGTAGTCCCGGTTTTTGGATCCAAGGGAAAATCTCTGTGCATATGTGTTTTTATGTGTTATGCTCTCGCATTTTTTATTTTTTTGTGATTTAGAATTTGTATGTAGGTAATTTCTGTACAGGGTTAAAACCTACAATAACAGGACTGGTGTTGGAAACAAGTGATGGCGAGAGGGCAGGCCTGTAGCTTAGCAAGGGTAATAGGTTCCTCTCGTATATGTTTTCCACCTGTCAGGCCCCTATACTACTAGTGTAACCCCTTATTGTTATTAGTACAACCCACTTATTATATTGATGTACCCATGTAGTGCCCATATTGTTACT
>APFE030013592.1:49331-78719 GCA_000404065.3 Pinus taeda | reverse complement strand
GGTTTTCCTAGAGATTTAGATCTCCCTCTAGATTTAGATCTCCCACTCAATGACTTATTTTTGTTTCTGTTCTGGGACCATCCTCGTATAGACAAGGCATCACCATTCTGGCTCTCCATATTTTTCCCTCTCATTTCCTCCGTCAGCAAGGATGAGACTATTTCATCAAACTACAAGGCAATTGTATTGCTACCTATTGCAATAACCAGACTATCCCACGAATCTGGTAGAGAACACAACAAACTAATGCACTTATCTTCATATGAAATTTTAATATCAACAGATAATAACTGACTTACGACAATAGTAAATGTGTTCAGATGCTCTATCATCGAGTCTCCATCTTTCATCCTCAGGTTATACTGATTTTTCTGTAGGAACCGTTTATTCACTAGAGAATTAGATTGGTACAAAGTCCCTAACTTGTCCCACAAAGCCTTCGCTGTAGCTTCCCTTGATACATTCAACAATACTGAATTTGAGACACACAATTGTATTGTCTCTTTGCGTTCCTATCCAACTTCTTCCATTATTGATCGGACTCTCTAGTTGGTTTAGTACCCAGATCTACCATGATGTAATGATATTTATCCACCAACAGATACTCCATCTTGAGTTTCCACAACTCAAAACTCTGACCATTAAATTTCTCGATCTCTATCTTTCCACTGGTCACCATCTTCTTTCACCACTAGAATTGATCTCACAGATCTCCCACCAAACAGGTTCTACCACAAACTCAAGTGAAACCCCTCAACAACAAAGGCATCCCCTTGAAGCCAAAACAACTCCGATACCAAATGTAGGTTTTAACCCCGTACAAAAATTACCTGCATATGAATTCTAAAACACAAAAAATAAATAATGCGAGAGAATATCACATAAAATACATATACACAGAGATTTTCCTCTGGATCCCAAAACCAAGACTACCAGCTTGATTTTTCATTATGTTCCTTTCAATGTTACAATACCTATTTATACATGTCGAAGCATCCAATACCATGGACTGAAAACCATCGCGTCCAAAACCATGGACTGAAAACCATCACGTCAAAAACCATGTGCAAAAAATCATAGGTAGGTCTACCTAACCTAATATAGGGGTTACTTGCACCCCTCAAACTCCCTGTAACCCCCCCCCCCACACAATCGACGCAATGAAGGGGGGATTCCACCCTCCCTTTGAGCCTTCGGTTAACTACGTAGGCTAGTTGTGGAAAGAATATAACACAACCCAACATTTGGACTCATCCGGAGAGGTGACTGGAGCATTGCCTTCGGGTTCCATGTTTGGAAACAAACGATGACGAATGATGAATGAGTATGAGGGGATCGTTCTAAAAGAACACCCAGTTGGTCATATAGACTGTAAGGTCGCTGCAGTGATATCACAACAGGGTCAAATAGCACAGCGATATCACAACAGGGTCAAATAGAGGGTTCGAAGGATAAATAAATAACTAGTCCAAGTTGACCATCGGTGGCCAGTGAGTTCTTTGGAGTTTGAATGAGATGGTCCAGAGATTCCAGGCGAATATCAGCAGATGACCCAGTATCGAAAATAGGTGGAGGATGAGATGAAAAAGGTTGAATGCTTAGAACAATTTTTAGTTCAATACATTTGTCCTCGAGTGACTTTGGTAACTCAGGAAATGGTTCCTCAAAAAATCCTTCAGACGAAGGAGAGGAAGAGGAACTGGGTGAACTAGATGGTTCAACCACGTCGACCTTGTCTTAGCCAACAAAACAATTAACTTCAAGGATTTAAAATGTTCTTTTAAGGAAACTCATGATTTGGTCATAGAAAAAGACTAATAGGGTGTTTTTGGGTCATGGAAAATCAATTATTAAGACGCATAAAAGGCTGGTGCTCTTTCATTTTTTAAGAGTCGAGAAAGAATCCAAGATGACTCTATCACTTTCGATTGGAAATGAGCTTGAAAGGACAAGTATTTAAATGATCTTTTAAGTTTAACGAGTCAAAAAGATCAAATGACTGCTCTATATGATCTAGGTAAACAAGATTACCAGGAAACCATGAACTGCAGAATACCTCACGACGAACCAAGAAGTACGAGCAGCCAATCTCTCTGAATGCTATGTTCGGTGTATCATGTTTCAAGGTAATCGACTCAGCTTCCTAAGGATAAAGGATTTCAGCCTAGAGGAGTCTCCCATTATATACTTGATGGTACAAGGAGCACAAATCCGTACTAGTGCTATCTAATGTTGAAGCTAACGACTGCTGCTAGGTTTAAAGACACCGAAACACGTCTCTAGCCTAGACCTTCTAGGTATGATCATTAAATGTCAAATGTGCCTTAGGTTAATTGAATTCATTTTAAAGTTTATCTTGAGTTATGTTTCAGTTTTCAGGTCTTAGCGATATGACTCGAACCTTAAATGCAACTAAATGAGACAAGACCCTTTCAACTTGATAAAATTCCTACACTAGAGTGTGTAGAAACTACTTAATTAGATGTAGACAATCAAGTAACTGAAAACGCAATGTTTTGGGCGTGGGATCCCCCCAAGGCAAGTTTTGGGGCTTAAGGCCCAAGTCTTGACTAAGTTGGTTGTAAAGACTCTGAAATTTGTGGGCGTGGAGCGTGAAGTTGTCATTGAATCATAGGGTTGTCCGCCCTTGCTTTTGTAAAGTAATGTCGGTTTGAGAGATCTACCCATAGTCCACAGACCATGGGATTGTATAAATAGAGTGAGTCTGTAAGTGTAAAGAGACATCATGGAAGGAATGGAAGACAATCAATCCATGAAGTATTGAGTCAAGGTGTAGATTCGTGTCTTTGGCTCGTAGAGTAGGAGAAGGTTCTGCAGTTGAGTGCGCAGAGGCCTAGTAGTCTGCAACTGAGTGTGCAGACCCCTGCAGCTGAGTGCGTAGGGCAGGTCGAGTCTATAACCATTGGAAGCATTAATAGAGAGAAGTTTTACCATATTTATGTGTATATTTTATTGTTTTATGCATTGAAATACATTAGGTATGAATTGTAAGTTGACTGTTTATTTACTGAGCGAACTTATATGAATGTGCTGAATAAGTAAACCTAATAGAAGGTATCTGTTTACGAGAAGATAACTAATTGTTATAAGATCCACAGGGTGACTTGGTGAAATAGTGCATATCACTGCTCTAATAGCGAAAAATCCCCACAGCCCCTAGTTAGGGTTGTGCGAAGGCGAATATAACCAGGTCGCGAAGGCCTCATAGGCCAGGAAAGGGCACGAAGTAACCTGCGTGAAAGTAGTCACAATTGGACTAAATCAACCTCTCAGACATCTCAAGGGTGCAGAAACCTGGTTCGAGCATCCCCCCATACTGCTTCGGGTGAAACCTCAGTCCGTGCTCCATAGACTATTGCCGGAAGGGTCAATAGTACTGTGATTTGTTTGGATAATTAACTCTGAACCTAGTTCAGGCCCCAACAAGCCAACGAATGGTTCTGTTTCCGGGACCAAAAACTGCATAGAGATATCTGATTTCGTATCATTGGAATCCAACTAAGAAAGAAATTGAAGATTGGTTGGATAGGAAAATTCACAAGTTCGCGGTGCAGGAGAATAGGAATCCATGACTATCAATGGAAAAGTGGTTAGACTGCTAACTGTACATGAAAATCGGTGAAATGTTCTTCACATCTTTCCCTACTGAGCTGTACGAGTGGGTCGTGAAGCTAGCAGATAGCCAAGGAAGGTGGAAACTCGATAACTCTATTGTGTGGACTCCAAAATTGGTGCACATATTGGAAGCATCAGAGGATAAGATCGTGCACGCCATTGATCACTGGCTCGATTGGATTATAAGAGGGTTCATTACTGAGTTCACAGTAGAAACTTGATTCAGCTATAACAAGGAAAAATGACGCTTTCTCAAAGGACCGCGAGGTAAGTACGTTAAGTCTCTGAACACTTGGATTAAAATTTTACTGTGCGAAAAGCGGATTATGTGAATAAATTGATGTTTAGGGCTACACAAAGTGGGATAATTTACAGAAACGAAGGTAGTGTAGAACTAGAAACTAGCACCTTAATTTCACATCCATGAGGGGATGAGGAAGAGCTCGTGACGATCTCAACAAGAAGTGAGACTAATTTGATAAGGCATAGGATTCCATGCATACCACCCCCACCCACACCACCACCAGCTTCATCGCCTTCACCCCCATCTTCACCTGTACCACCCCCGCCACCAACGCGAGTCAATATGGCAAGCGTAATAAAATTTCCGGTGTTTAAGGGAGTAGGAAATGAAGATTAGGGCTAGTTTTGGTTCGTGATAAAAGTTGTATGGGAAGCACAGGGAGTTACAAATGATAACATAAAGAAAGAAATGTTAGTTAGCGCTCTACAAGATCGTGCGTTGACCTGGTATATTAAGCATTCTAATGACAATCCAAATGCGAGGATCGCAGATATCAAAATTGCGATGAGCAAAGAATTTAATAGACCGAAGTCAAAAGCATAGTCGATCATTAGGTTCAAGAGATCACAAATGCTAGGTGAGACTCATTGGGAGTTGGATTAGAGACTGAAGTGCATAATTTGCAAAGCCAATATGACTTTGATGGATGGAAAACACCGCGAATGGTTTGTAGCATCGCTAACGCCGCATTTGAGGAACGCACTGTCACAACAGAGGTTAATGACTCAGGAAGAGGCCTTGGAGATTGAAATGAGACTACATGAGACCCCAATACGGGATCCTACCCTGGGATTTCAGTAGATCCACGTGCAGTTGAAAAACTTATTCCTTGAGATGTAGAGTCTGAAACAGGACAAGACAGATCGCCCGGAAGTGCACAAAGAAGTATGGTGCGTAAAGTGCAAGGGTCAGAGACATGACAAGGACCACTGCTTGGTATTCATGAGTTACATCGTGGGAGAAGGGACGATTCTGTTAAGACCAGAGGCACAAGCAGGACCTAGTGTGGTGCGTGATTTGTCAAATAGGAGGAAATCATATTATGGACAACTCTTGCAGAAGTACATGCAGAATTCACAACAACTATTCTGTAGTTTCTGTAGATCAGTGGGACATGATGAGCGTACATGTAGAAGCTATGAGATAATGATGGATAGGACTCCTACCTACAGAGTTCAGACTGAAACACGACCTCTGGACTAGAACACAATAATGGCGTGAACCAGATTTCAGGGCCACAAACGAGGCTGAGATGGAGGAGGACTTGGAAGAGGTCACGAACAACTGATTTGTTACAATTGTGGGGGGCTAGGACATTATGCCCCTGATTGTACAAATCTAACGTGTCCATCATGCCTGTATTGTAAGTTGTTTGATCATGAGACGGAGGATTGTCCCACACTAATAGCTAGGCTGCGCGACAAGGGAGCGCTCCAACCTCCCCAACTTGAAACCTGCAGATGATGAGGTCTAAGCCACGCAAGGAAGACCCCAACGTAAACATTGTGCTCCAAAGTGGAATTACGATAGGAGATGATAAAGACAAGTAGCTCAAAGATAGTACTTGGGTTTGCAAGGCTTAGATGAAAGAACCAGAGTTTGATTTGGAGTGCGCTAAGGAAACCTTCATGGAAGCTAGGAAGAGCTTTGTTGATGCCTCCACTTCAGGAAGCAAGGATAGATCGGATCTAGAAATGGACCTGTCAATGCTCACAACATTCCTAGAAACATGCATGAAGCTACTCCGCGATAGTAAGGCTGTAAATGGATTGCAAGAACTCATTAATAGATGCATTGGGATCGCGCCAGGAGAACCATGTGTAATATGGAAGATTGGAAAGCATGCGACAAGGACGAGAAGAAAAATGAGGTTGACCACGCAGATTGGAGAATATGAGATGGACCAAGTAATCTTGGACCTAGGATTAGACGTGAACGTTCTTCCGAAGTAGACATGAGAGCGCATGGGAAGGCCTATGCTGCAATGGTCTCCTATCCAGCTGCATATGGCGAACCATCAAAATGTCATATCCATGGGAAGATTGCAGGGAATCACCGTGGATATTGAAGGGGCAAGTATGCTAGCAGGCTTTGAAGTGATAGAGATTGTGGATGACAGCAATCCCTACCCCGCGCTATAAGGAATTGATTGGGCCACTGACATGAATGAGGTGATTAACCTAATGAAGTGCAAAACGATTTTTGATAAAAAGTCTCTGCGCGTATTCGTACCTTTGGACCCTGTTGAGGGATCACACTACACGGAGCTAGTGTGTGACTATGAAATCGACGATGACTTGGAATGCATCTACAAGATAACCACACAAGAGAAAGATAGGGTAAATCCCACCGTGGATGGATGAATCTCATGGCAGTGCAAAAGCTCTTGTACACCAGATTCAGATAAGGAAATAAAGCAATGGTAGAACTGGTTACACGAGGTAACCACGCTGAACTATAACATGCTGACGAGATCATTGCACTGTGTATCGACGGAGGTAAGGGATCTACCTACTTATGATGGATTAAGTGTGGTAGATGCTTTCTTGAATAGATTTGAAAGAGAGGTGTCAAAACAACAACGTTTTGAAGCTTTGAAATGGGTACTACGTGCTACACCTGCAAGGTGTTGGGGCATGCACCAAGGAATCTTTGAGGACTAGTGTGAATGCAGGAGAATGATGCACATGCTTTTTGGGAAGACACAGATGCAATTAAAAAACAAGAATGCTAGATGGAATGGTCCACGCGTGCACTTATCCAAGTGGGTACAGGCATATGTTAAACAACCTGCACGGATGCACACAAACTTTGAGTTAGGGACACAGTCAAGAACAGAATGGGGAAAGAACAAGTGTGTAGAAGGTTATCCACGCAGAAGCCTTTAACGAAGTTTGCGAAGCACTAAACAAGGTATATGATGCGCAACGGAATGATTGGGACCTGCACGTACCAACAGTTCTGTGGGCCTATAGGACAACGTGCAAGAGACTGACGGGAAAAACGCCTCCGAGGCTGGCCTATGGAGCGAATGATGTAGTCCCAATAGAGTCTAATATGCTTAGTCTGAATATAGCATCGTCGGTGGTTATGACGGCTCACAGAGTTTTGGAAGAAGGAATCGCACAACTGAACGAAGAAGAACGCTTGGGACCTGAAGAAGAAATTTGACAGGGTGATCTTAGGCTCCAAGAACTCATGAAAGAAAGAATGCGGTTATGGGAGAAAAGAACTTTGGTAGAAATAGAAGTCAAGAAGCTTGAAGAAGAAATAAATAAGGATTTTCTTGATAAGAAAATTAGGGTGCTAAAAACAGGGTGTGCATGACTATGGTGACAAATTTGGGGACTACCGTCGAGAGTTGATCAGCTTGATGCCTTGGATTGGACTGTATATTACAAGAAATGTGATGGATGACCGATTGGAACCCTATATAGGTGGTGCCACCACCTAACTAGCTGTAGGAGGTACAGTCTTAGCACTCTAGGTAGTTGAAAGGAGGAGCAGGACTATAAAATACTCTGCCCGGGAGCTGGACGATGTCAGGGCTGCGTGCAGGAGCAAAGTGTCACAAGGTCTGCGACCGCGTAAGGGGGGCTACACTACCACGCGGGTTGGTTGGAAAGTGACCATTGAAGTCACTATTCATGATGTGATGCTTAACTTGAGACCAAATGGAGTGGGCGACAAGAATTTAAGACGATCTTTATGGGAAAGATTTGGGAAAATCTTCCGCCAAGGGAGCACTAATGGATTGGATTTGGGGGGAACGGTTGAATTCAAATTCAAAAGGCACTATAAATTACAAAGAGCTACCCAAAAAAAAACACTTGGTCATTTGCGAATGAGCTATCGTGCGCCTCGCGTATTCTGAACTGAGACCTGTTTGTCGTATGGAGAGCATTGGTTGAGCACCTGAGTGAACGGTTGAGAGATTTTTGGAGGAACGAGATTGTAGCGTCTGAAGAAGCTAGGGAAATCGCCGAGATGACTGTTGAAGAAGCCATGTAGGCCATGATTATAGAATATGCCCCTGAGGGCGCTGAGATTGTTGCAGAAATCCCTAAATCACTGCGCACGCCAAGACGGAAGAAAGATAAACAACCAATGATTTTGGTGCATGTGTCCCCTCGAGACCCGTTGTGCACAAGATTAACGATGGAGGAAAAAGGGAAAGCGGTTAACTTGGAAACTGATGAGGAAGAAGAAGACCTAGAGGATCTCATAATTGAAGATGATGAGGACAAGGGCATGGAGGAAGAAACTGAGGTTGCACACCCTCCAACAAAGCTGCCCACATATGTCCCCCCGCAGAAGGGGAAGGAAAAGGTGACCAAGGACCTCGATGAGAGCAAGAGCTCTCTGCAGACTCCGCTCCTCCGGGATGATATCCTTTTTGAAGGAACACACCTGGGATGGGTGCTGAATTTGAAGTTCAAAGATTGGGATCTCGTCGAGCATGAGAAATTCCCTCACTTGGTGACCACGTAGCTCATGAAGCCGAAGAAGAACACCACGGTGGGAGTTATAGAGTTGGAGCCATGCAAGTGGTTATGCGGAGTCGAAAAGGCAGGGTTGTTGAACTTGCTCTGGGTGCCGCATTACCATCATGCACCATTGACTATCTTCATCATCAGGTAGCTACTCTGCTTGGTGCATGGTCGGTGTCTGTGGCTGGAGGAGCCCATCCCCATCACGGACCACCTAATCCATCGAATTACCCAGCTCTTGTGTAAAGGAGAGGACCCCGCAGACATTTCGAAGGGTAAGAGCAGAGATTTGGCTATAGCGGAGGCCATGAAAAATAAATAAAATCTCGAGAAGAAAAAGAGGGGCTACGCAGTCTCCAGCATCAACAACAAAGTAGTCAAATTTGCAACCCCAATATTGGCAGGTAAGGTCATGCGGAAGTTTCGCATGGATGAGGTGGCTGCACCGGTGGTTGCACTTGCTAAATAGTGCCTCGAGGGTGTCCACTTTAACTGTTATGAATTTTTGTGTAAGGAGTTCTGGGAAAATTGCTGCAAGGCACAAGAATAAGGGAAAACCTTCTAATATGCATGGATTTTATTGTCCATAGTGCTGGTGTCTTGGGAGTTTCCAGAAGACACCCAGTTCCCCACAATTGCTAGGGATATCCCAGAGGCCTCAAATTACGCTTTGTTGTGGGCCATTAAAGACTCGAACCGGATTTGCAAAAGTAAAATATTCTGGGTGTTCATGGAGATGAACATTAGAATGGGGATTAATTGCAAGCTGCGATTATCACCTACTGTCTGCAACAACTTACAAAGTTCCGCAGAGTTTAAAGTATACTTTCATCACATCTACCTTAGGGCACGCAAGGACCCTACAAAGTTGTGGAACAAACTACCATATATGGCCACAAATGATGTAATATTCGATGTGTTGGAGATGTGGCTGCCGAAGTGGTGTGCTCCAGACATCTCTGCATTGGAAAAATCTGCCGTGCAGAAGAAGGAGAAGGCCAAAATGCACATGGCACAATTTGTGGAAAAGAGAAGGAAAGAAGTAGAAATAGCAAAAGCCCGCAGCAGTAGCACAGAAGGCAGCAGAGGAGGCACGTGAGGGCCAAAAGTCACCTTCACCAGAGCAGGAGCAAGAAATGGAAACAGAGGTAGAGGAGGGTGGCATGGACCCATAGACATCATCAACACTATTAAAGTGCTAGTGCTTGAGTGAGCCGATGGGGTCGCACAAGAAGGTAAAAGCATTGAAGTTGTATATCAACCCGATCACCCTTATTGAGGGGGATCTGCATGATATAGGGAAGATAGTGTGTGACGTCACTATAGAGGCCCTCCAAAACTTTGTGGAGGAGAATCAAATTGTGTTGGGGGTCATCCGAGCGTAGCCTTAGGAGTTGTAGGTGCGGACTCCTCAGGTTGGTACTCTCTCAACCAGCCTCGCAGTAGGGACAACCACAACCAAGGAAATGCTACACACTCATACGACCAACACAATAGTGTCGCCAGAAGGGGCATTGGTTATAGAAAATGAGGCCGATAGGCCTACTATTAGTACATTGAAAGGTATATGGATGAACATGGCTGCGCTCTTGCGGGAGACACTTTATGTTTTGAAGGATGGATTACTGTAGAACTGTGGGCTAGGGAGAGCTGCATGTTGCAAGTGCTGAGTGAGAAAAAGATTAACATGGATCATTTGAGATTGCAGTGTGATGAGGTTGTGTCTTAGAACAGGCAGATGGTGTAGGTACTTGAAGAAGCCTGCCAGATGATCATTAAGCTGGCCATGCCAACAGTAGCACCAGTAGAGGTGCGCATTTAGAGATTAGCAGCAGGGGGGCGCGAGGCGTGAGAAGAAATGGCCAAGGTTCAGCTAGAGCTAAACCTTCAGATAGCAAAGTTGTGGTTGAAGGAACAACCTTCAATTCCTCTAGATATAAGGGAACAATGCACCAACACCATTACATAGGGGATGGAGGAGATCAACAGTGTAGTTAGGAACTGCACCAGAATGTTGGAAGAATCATTTGAGGTCCTCACCAATCTGCAAGAGGACCCAAACATACAACTCTTGGAAATAGAGGTGCATGAGCTAAGTAGTATGACAATGTCAAAGGGACTGCACAGACGGTTACCTTCACACAGAGGCTCGCGTGAATGCAGTAGGTGAAATCGCTTAAGGAGAAAGTAAATGCAACGTGACACAGGGAAGCAGTTTTGAAGGTGTGTATTCAGCCTTGGATCGACGAGGCCTTCATCATCACAACAACAATTGAAGGCAAGCTCGCGCAAATGCAGGAGAAGTAGGTACATATCCATGGAAGCAGTTCTGACACCGTGGTCTCGGAACAACGAGTACAGGAGATTCAACAGGTGGCCGCTTAGTGCGCTTCCAACCTTGTAGCAGTTCGAGCAGAGTTGGGAGGTCTCCGCACGAAGATCTCCGCACCAATAGAGTGACTCGAGGGAAATTCACGATGTTTGTGTTGGGGGACTGTTGGGCATGGGATCCCCTTAAGGCAAGTTTTGGGGCTTAAAGCCCAAGTTTTGACTGAGTTTGATGTAAAAAATCCGCGATTTGTGGGCACAGAGTGTGAAGTTGTTGTTGAGTCATAGGGTTGTCTGCCCTTGATTTTATAATGTAATTTCGGTTTGAGAGATCTACCCTTGGTCCACGGACCATGGGATTGTATAAATAGAGCGAGGCTCTAAGTGTAAAGAGACATCATAGAAGGAATGGAAGAGAATCAATCCATGAAGTATTGAGTCAAGGAATAGAGTCATGTCTTTGGGTCATAGAGTAGGAGAAGGCTTTGCAGCTGAGTCTGTAACCAATGGAAGCATTAATAAAGAGAAGTTTTACCATATTTCTATGTATGTTTTACTGCTTTATGCATTAAATATATTGGGTATGAATTGTAAGTTGACCATTTATTTAATACGCGAACTTATATGAATGTGCTAAATAAGTAAACCTAATAGAAGGTATCTGTTTATGAGAAGATAACTAATTTTTATAAGAAGATAAGTAAGATCCATGGGGTGACTTGGGGAAATAGTGCATATCGCTGCCCTAGTAGCACGGAAACCCCACAACCCCTAGTTAGGGCTATGCGAAGGAAAATATAACCAGGTCGTGAAGGCCTCACAGGTCAGGAAAGGGCACGAATTAACCTGCACGAAAGTAGTCACAGTTGGACTAAATCAACCCCTCAGAGATCTCAAGGGTGTGGAAACCTGGTTCCAGCATCCCCCCATATTGCTTCGAGTGAGAGCCCAGTCCGTGCTCCGCAAACCATTGCCAAAAGGGCCAGTACTACAGGGATTTGTTTGGCTAATTAACTCTGAATCTGGGTCAAGCCCCAACAAGCCAACAAAATGATATTTCACTACCTTACTTTTTCAAAAAATAAACTAATGAAAAATGCATTCCACTTCCTAATTTCCTGACAAGCACTTATCTATTAGTCCTTTCAAAAGAAAAAGAGTTATCTTCCTTTTCCAAATGTCGATGCAATTCTAGTCTTTCAATGATGCAACAAGCTAGAATTGCATACTTGTTCATGAAACAATGAAACAAACTTTTCGCATATAATTATTCATTGAAATATTTCTTGAGACATTAAGCTCTTCAAGTAGATGAACACATGAAAAGAGAAACTTATTTAGACTAATGAAGCACCAAGTTTACAAACCATGAGACAAGAAACATAATCCATGACGGAAAAGGAACGTTTAGGCAAAAAAATGAAAACTTTTCAAACTTGTGTAAAAGAGGTCGAAGTCGTAAAAGGACCAAAAAAGAAATGCAAGGAGTAAGTACACCTACAACCTAACTTACTGAGTTCACAAATTCTTGAATGGACAACAAAATAGATGTCGTAGTGTTGCTGATCACTCAATGACTCAATCAACAAGTAGAAAGATGATAAGTCAACTAGAAAACACAACCAAACGAAAAGTAGCTTTCTAATCAGGGAGAAAATGGTCCAAAAGGCTTAGAGGGTCAAAATCACAAGAGCAGAACACACTGGTCAAGATTGGGGTCAGGCCCTAATATTCACTTATAGGCATCGACACGACTACCTAACTGAAAAAGGTTCCAGAGGTTGGTCGGTGCGGCTGTCAACAAATGAAGCATGTTGATTGAGGGAGCTAAGGAAAAAACAAAAAATTTTTGAAACAGGGACCATATCTGCTACTATGAATTTTAGACTCAGGCCAACAAGCAGGAGAAAAGAAACAAAATGAAAGGGAAAAGTTGGAACTAGAAATGTTCTCACAAAATCATGAAATCCAAGACAAACAAAAGGATTAGGATACCCATTGGAGTCGCCAATTTGTGGTGAAATAAAATTATAAGTGCAAACACAAACAAATTCCTCTATCCCAATAATGGGTCTAGCCACAAAAGTTACATTCTATGGAAGGTTTTCTTAAGTTAGAACCAATTAAGAGGGCCTATCTCTTAGTCTGCATATCCCATTTGATGATGTCCTTGACTTCTCGCTCCAACTATCTTTCGCTTCCTTCTTCAAACACCTGAAACAAGTAAATAACAACAAACAACAAACATGATAATAGAAAAATTGTAATTCAACCTACTTAACAAGTCAAGAAACATTAAGCCATGAATATGTAATATTGCAAAACATGTAGGAAATCAATCGATAGCTGCATATATATTGATATCAAAGAGAGATTACAAACATTTGTCTTGACATTACAGTCCTCCTCTGATATGACCAAGTTCCCACACACTCTTGCTAGCATCCCATGATGGCCTCAATCCAAAATAGTTTTAAGGCTCTTCCATTTAGGCTTCACTCCAAACCAAATCACACTTCTCCCTCACACAACTAGATAACTACAACTAGTAATAGCTTACTATCTACTCCAAACCAAAATATCATTAGCACACCAACATTAACACTACTAACACTAATACTAGCTCGTGCTTGGGAAGAAGGGAGGTTTATATAGGATGAATGAATGGGAGATGGATCCTCTTCTCATGGGAGAAGGGCTTATCCCTTGAGGTAGTTCCATCATTATAGGGGAAAAAGGAGCCCAAACTGACATCCTCAACCCCATCCGATCAAACCATTTACCAGAATTCCATTACGAAGCTTCTAGAGTTGGAAGCTTAGACTCCTAATTTTAAAAGAATTCCATACCAGGACCGGCGTGATTAGAACACAACTCAGTTGTTTTGGTCGATGCTAGGGATAGTGCTAATCTCTGCACATCAGTGTGGATTAGCGCCGGTCTTGTAAACTGGGTAAAACATAAGTTTCAGGGGAAACAATGCAGAAGGGAATTGATCTGCTCATGAAGAGGGACACAATGGGAGTTTTTTCATGAAGGGAAAGCATATAGGGTTCACTGTAGAGGTCCTCCAGGATCAAGGAATGGGGAGTACAGGGACAGTGACAAAATGCTGTGTAACAGGGTAGTACGGGGTTGAGCCATCATCGCACAAGCCTAATGTAGAGGTCAACTTAGTCATCATGTAATATCGAAAATGGGAGCCATGGTTGGTGATAATGGCCTGAGGCACTCCAAACGTGGAAATAACATGATTGAATAGAAATTGAGCCACCATTTTACCATCCATAGAGTATGTAGGCATCGCTTCGGCCCATTTAGTGAAATAATCCACAACAACGATAATATACCCATGACCCCCCAGCCAAACAAGGGTTACATGCCATATAGTTGATGCCCATTTGGAAAATAGACCAACAGTAATAACTGGGTGTAGGTGAGCGGGTGGGGCGCGCATCTTATGATGATAAATTTGGCACTCATGGCACTTGCGAACAACAAGGATGCAATCCTTGAAGATAGAGGGCCAGAAAAGACCAGCACGAAGGATTTTTTGAGCAGTAGCATATCCAGACATGTGACCTCCATATGCGCCAAAATGGTAGTCATTTAAGACTCTCTCAACCTCTTCGAGAGTGAGACATCGAAGAAGAATGGAATCAACACTGATGTAGTACAAAGTATCTCCAATGATACGGTAAGGTTGAGATGATGCCGAATGCATCGGTGATCATCCTTGGTCAATGTAGACCAAAAGGTGGATTGATGGAGATATACAATGTTATCACTGTACTAGGGGTTGAGAGTGATAATTAAGAAAAGAGTCTCATCCGGGAGCTGCTCATCATCACCAGTAGGGAGAGAAGTGGAGGGAAGGGAGCAAATCAACTTAGAAAAGACCAGTGATTTCTTAGATTTGGCAGTAGTAAACACCAAATCAAATTCTTGGAGGGTAACAATCCACTTCAAATACTTGTCCCCCGGAGTTTGACAGGTCATGATGTAGGTCATGGGGTTGCATTCCGAAATCACGGTGGTAGTGTGGAGTAGAATGTAATGTCAAAAGCATTGAACGACTTGTACGACAACCAAAGCCAACTTCTCGACATGAGCGTAACGAGTTTCAGTGTCGAGGAGATTGCAGCTAAGGTAGTAAATAACATGTTCATTTCCTTCATCATCATCCTGTACCAACACCATGGAAATGGTACTAGAGGTTGCAACTAGATAAAGGAAGTAATCACGATGATAGTTCGGGGGATGCAACAAAGGAGCATTGATGAGGATAGTCTTTAGGTCATTGAAAGACTTTTGAGAAAGCTCATCCCAAACAAATGGGGTTCCTTGCTTGAGCAATCAGGTGAACCCTAAAGCTAGCTCAACATAGTTCGTTACGAAACAATGGAGGAAATTTTCTTTTCCCTGCAAACTTTGCAATTGATGCAATGAATATGGAGGGGGAAAATTAACTATGGCCTTGACTTTAAGAGGATCAAGGTGAATGCCTTCCTTCGAAACAATAAAGACAAGGAGTCATCTGGATTTGATGTAGAAGACACATTGATGTGGATTCAGCCAGATGTTGTAGTGTCTACATTGAAGAAAAATATGCCGGCGATGATTAGGGTGATCATGGAAGTTACGAGAATGAGTGGGGAGATCATCCAAGTAAGGTTGAATGATATTTCGAATGTTGTGGAATGCATAAGACATTGCTCTCTAAAATGTAGCCCCAACATTCTTTAGGCAAAAAGGGAGATTTTTGTATGCAAAGGTCCCCCACGGATAGATGAAGGTTGTCTTATCTTGATCAGCCGATGTAATGTTTATATAGTTGTAGATAGAAAAATCATCCATAAAAGAAAAGAATTCACTCCCGGCACATTCGTCAATGATTTGGTCAATGAAGGGAGTGAGGTAATTATCTTTAGGACAGACACGATTGAGATCAAGATAATCGACGCAAACATGAATAGTTCCTTGTTTCTTTGTCACCAGTATAATATTCGACATCAATCCATAAGAGGGATCAGATAAATAAATCCAACTTTCAGAAGTTTTTCAACTTCACGCTTAATGGCGACCAATTTTCTAGGGTGCTCCGGACAAATCCATTGGTGAACGGGTTTCACATGAGGATAAGTTGGAATCTCATGCACGACTATACTTGGGTCAATGCCGATCATTTCTTCATATGACCAGGGAAAAACATCCCGGAATTCTTGGAATAGATGAGTATAGATCTTGATCTCTTCTAGAGAACAAGTTACCCCGATATGGACATTTCCAACGACACTAGGTTTGACAGAAATATCAATTGGCATTTTTTGGGTAATGTTATCCATGTTCCCTTCCGACCAAACTTCATGAGTCATGATCGACATCTGAAGTGACAGGGATGGGAACTGAGAAGAGAACTCCTCAAGACAGGTAGACATGACCGCCGGGCTAGGGAAGAACAAGGAACGATGATGAGTGTCATTCCAAGGTACTTCCTCCAGAGACATTACTTCCATAATACTCTCATAAAAAAAAAGTCTTGGCTAAAGGATCGAGAGATTTCGAAGAACCAAGCCATGGGGATTGAGAATACGCATCGATATATGTTCTCGAAATAGGATGACCAGAGGATATCTAAGGTGAAGGTGAAATAATTTCTACGTAATCAATTTTAGCAGGACTTAACGACATAACCTCACCCCATGTATCAATAAGGTCTAATGAAGGAACGAACAAAGGATCATACTTGACCGAAATCATGTTGGCAGAGGCCACCCGAGGAGGTGGGAGTGGAAATATGCCCATCAAGGTAGGATCTTTGAAAAGTCTTGCACCCACACTCTGATAAGGAGCACTAGTGTTCTTGACATATGAAACATTGCCATCCGAGGAGGAAGAGGAAAAGTAGGACAGTGAGTCGACTGTGACTATCTTACCTTGATGGGGAAAATGAATGACACAACAAAGGGAGGAGGCTACATCATGCATGGCATGGGTCCATCTCCGTCCGAGTAGAAGATTATAGTTAAGATTAGCGTCAAATATCTCTTCTTCGATATGTACCATCTTGCCCTCCAATGTAATGGAAAGGTTGGGAAGTACACCGAATGGTCATGAATCATGCCCGTCAAAAGCTTCCAGAGTGTTAGGGGATTGGTTCAGAGTAGGAGAACCAATTTCATTCCAGCAAGCGATAGACATGATGCCGGTAGAAGCACCATCATCGATGAGGGTCCTATGAATGGTTTTCTCATTTATGATTAATTGAATGAGAAAGGAAATTTGATGAGGTAAACGCAAAACGTGGTTTTCCAGGTCAAACCAAATGAGATTAGAGTTAGTTGGATCAATACCCCCAATAGCCGACAATAATGATTTCCACTGAGAAGGACAACTTTGAAGGACCTCGAGAGTAGACATAGCTGATGGCACTTGAGCCAAATCTTCAACAATGTTATAATGTTGAGTGGCTTGAGCGTTGGGATTGTACGAGGACTTTTGAAGCACACCTAGTGAAGGCAGTTGAATGGTGAAATCAGGATTAGGTCACTCTATATGGGGAGGACCAGAATTGTATGGGGTACTCATCATGAACACTTGTGAACCAGAGGAAGTGGATGACTGAGGTTGGTCTACCATTTGAGTCTGTTAGAATGGAAAGGGATCTTTCAGGACAACTAGGGTCCCTTTAAGCAAATGAATAACTTCAGGCCAACTAGGAAAATCCTTAGTATAGTGATCCTCCTCACAGATAAGGCATGGATACTTAGGTCTCCATTGGGAAGCATCACTAGCAGATGGTTTAGGAGGACCCTGTTTTGGGGCATCGGATTTAGCCTTGCCTTTTCCTTTCTTCTTACCTTTAGAGGATTTATCTGCTGTGGTAGACTGGACAGAGTGAACCTCTGAGGTTTTACCAGGGCCAGATGCATTGCGAGAGGAATCATTGGGAGCAGTGTTGGAGACTGACTTCTATCTGGAAGAATATTTTGCAGGGTTCTGAGTCACTAAACCAATTACTCCATCAACAGGAGGGGTGGCTGGAGACTTAGATGTCATCAAATCATACGATGGTCTGGGCGCATTGGGTAACACATCATATAATGTGCCAGACTATGAATAGACAAGGTCTAGACACTGGGCACGTGCGAAGGCTTGTTCCTCAGTGACACATCCAACCATAGCAATGTCCTTAGAAATTTTGTTGACAAATGATTTGGTGAACCACTCGATCAATAAATGATTAACAATTTCGAACTTAATCAGATGGCGCCTATGTCTCCATTCATGGATGTGATCAGAGATGTGAGTCTCTATGTATTGCATGAGTGATGTTAACAGATGGGTGCTAGTTTCATAGTGAATCAGCAGCTGGAAGTGTGTGAGAATGGCCATGACAAGAGTGTTAAAGTCATCATAGATATTCTAAGGGAGCTTGATATACCACTTGGCTGTAGCCCTTGTAAGATTTTGATGGAAAATATGAAGATGAATGGAATCATCAATGTAGGAATTCGAGGAGCACCAGGGGTGATATTTCATCACGTGGATTTGAGGCTTCTCTTTTTCTTTTCCTTCAAACTTTGGACAATCACTTAGAATATTGGATGGAACCGGAGGCTAGTATGGTGAATGAAGAATCGGGTCATTCGTGAGTCTAGACACATCTAGCAATTCCAACGTACCCAAGAATGGAATTGAGTACTGAAAGGCATTTGAGGTCGATAAGGGGGTCCAAATCGCGGGGCCCATCCCTGCTAGTAAGGACTTTATCCATAAGGAATTTGATTTTTCCCCCATTGTAGGTTACCTTTCCCGTAGGGAGGATTTTGACCCTAAAAGCCTTGGAATTGTTCATCCAGAGGCTGTTGATAAGAAACATAATGGTTAAAAGGTTGTTAAGCATGCTGGCCTTGGACATATGGATTTTGCACCTAATGTCCCTGAACATAAGGGTTTTGGACCTGCTGCCCATGGACGAATGAGTTTTGCACTTACTGTCCTTGGACATATTGATTTTGGACTTGCTGTCCTTGGAAAAAATGAGGCTAAATCTGTTGCCCTTGGACATAAGGCTTTTGTGCTTGTTGCTGCAGGACTTGACCCTAGCCCTACCCTTGTAAGGGTTGACCCTGTTGATATGAGTATAAGGGTTTCTGATGCTTGGGTTGACCTTGTGGCTGTAAAGGCTATCCCTACGGTTGCAGATGTTGACCTTGCGAAGGAATAGGTTGGGAGGATTGCAGTGCATACTACATTTGCATTTGCATGGTTTGTTGCAATTATTGCGAGGGTTACTCCTATAGTTGTTGCAGTTTTCCTTGTTGTGGCATGATCTAGCCTTGCTGCCGCATGGATGGCCCTTGCTACAATGAAGGTTGCCCTTGCTGCAACGAAGGTTTCTGTTATTGCTGCAGGAGTTGTCCTTGCTGCTGCAAAGGTACTTGAAGAGTTCTCGGAATGACATCTTGAAAGTTCCCGAACCATATCTAGCCATACCCACCGGGCGTGATAGATGGAAAAGGCTAGACATAGGGTCTAGGATGAGGGATGTATGATGGATTAGCCATCACTTGTGAACCATATGGAACATAAGGAGGTTGGTGCTAACCTGGAGCCATATTGGGCTGCTGGTACTGGATGTGACTTGACCCAGACGGACCAACATTGGGCTGTTGGTACTAGACATGACTTGACCTAGATGGAACAACATTGTGCTATTGGTACTGGACATTACTTGATCCAACAGGACCAACATGATTTGAAATGGGATCCGAAGAGGGTTGGTTCATCCCAACCATGTGAGGTTGTCAGTTACTCACATTGGTTGTTCCAGACATCATAGAAACATTCAGACTCTGTCCCCTAGGTAGTGGAACAACCTGTCCACTTACTGGAGGGATCGAAGAACTGACAACAAAATGACTCGAGATCATTGGATGAATCGGATGGGTCACTTGGACCGATGAAACAAGAGGATTGAGAATGGTGGGTTGCACCGGGACTAGAGTAACTACAGAAATCACCATTTGCTGGGAGGTCAGGTTCTGAATGAATGGACCTATGGTAGGCATAGCACTAGATGCCCAAATGGGGTTGTGATATAATGATGAGGCAACAGGCATGCTAGAAACCAACTGAGCTAAAGTCATGTAATGTAACTCCAGATGAACACTAATCGGAATGCTTCCCATGTAAGGGAAACCTTCATGAGGTAAAGGATATTCCTGCTTCTCGACTATGCGTGGAGTGGAAACCTCCGAGTGACCAGGAGAGGAGACTAGGATTTCGCCTTCTGATTCCATGGGTGAAAATAGACGATGATGGACTATCGAAGATGTTTCAGGGGATAATTCCAAAGGAATACCTGGTTGTTTGGGTGGACTATACAGACGCTGCGGTGATATCACAATAGGATCAAACAAAGGCTTCGAAGGATAAACAACCAGTCCAAGCTGACCTTCAGAATTCGGCAGAATCTCGGGAGTCTGGATAGGGTTATCCAGATATTTTGGACCAATGTTAGATTGTGACCTAGTATCTGAAGGGGGAGAATGAGATGAAAAAGGTTGAATACTCAGAACAATTCCAAGCTCAACACCTTGGTCCTCAAGCGACTATAGCAATTCAGAAAAGGGCTCCTTAGACAATCTTTTGGATAGAGAAGAGGATGAGGAATTAGGTGAACTAGTTGGTTCAACCACGATGATCTTGTCTTAAGTAACCAAAAGAGAGCTTGATTTTAAGGGCTTTAAAATGTATTTAAAGGGATACTCATGATGTGGTCTAAAAAATACTAACATGGATGTTATAAGATCGTGGTCAAAAATTTTTTAAGATGCAAAAACAAATTGGTGCTCTTTCATGTTTTAAGAGTCGAGAAAGAAGCAAAGGTGACTATCACTTTTGATTTGAAATGAGATTGAAAGGACAAGGGCTCAGGTGATCTTTTATATTTAGGGAGTCAAAAAGATCAAAATGACTAATCAGGATGATCCAGGTAAAAAGGATTACTAGGTAACCATGAACTGCAAAATACCTCCAGGCGAACTAAGAAGTACGGGAAGACAATCTCCCCGAATGTTGTGTTTGGTGTATCACGTTTACAAGGAGGAATACTAGGCTTCCTATAGATAAAGGATTGTAAACTAGTGGGGTCTCCCTTTATATACTCAATGGTACGGGGAGCACAAGTCCATACTGGTGCTGTCCAGTGTTGAAACGAAGGACAATTGCTAGGTTTTAAGAAGTCAGAACACGTCTCTAACTTAGACCTTCTATGATATGATCATTAGATTTCAAATGTGCCTTAGGTTAATTGAGTACATTTTAGAGTTTATCTTCAAATTATATCTCGGTTTTTAGGCCTTATTGACGTGACTCAAAAACACCTATATGCAGCTAAATGAGATAGGACCCTTTCAATTTGATGAATTGCCTATGCTAATGAGAGTAGAAAACACACTTAAATGCAACAAAACAAGAAATTGAAAGCAAAATGATTTTTCATTATTTCGCCTTTTGAAACAAAAATGAGGAAAAAGTTTTTCCAATTCCTAACTTTCCTACGAAATGCACTTCAAGTGGTCCTTTGACTAGTAAAGAGAATTCATTTCTTTTCCAATGCAAGTGTCCATGCAACTCTAGCCTTCAATGATGCTAACTAATGTAACATATTGATTCAGCAAACTAGAATTATGTATTTTTCAATGAAATGATGGAATGAATCTTTCACAAACAATTCAATGAAATATTTGTAATACAATCAATCACAAGCAAACACAAAGCACAAAAGAGAATTCCTTTCAAGACTAATGAGGCAAAGACTGAACCAAAAACAAGATGGGCAATGCGATCTATGCTCGAAAAGAGACGCTTAAACACTAAATGAAACTTTTCAAACTTGTTAAATGGAAATCAAAGCAACAAAAGGACTAATCAAATGAAATGCAAGGAGAAAATTTGACTATCAACTTGACCTTTTGAGCAGGAAAACAAGCGAATGGGTGATGACCTAGATTCCCTAGGATTATACACCATCCAAGAACTCAAGAAACCAAGTGAAGGAAATAAAAATCAACCAATCATACAAACCAAGCTAAAAGAGCTTTCGAGCCAGGGAGAACAAAGTCAAAACAAACTGAGAGACATAAATCAGAAGGGAAAGACACACTGGCTATGATCTAGGGTAAACCCTGATCTTCACCTACAATAATCGGCATGACTACCTAACTAAAAACATGCACCAAAAGGAGGTCAGAACGACTGTTTTTTAGAAAATCGCCCTGATCAGCGTGACTGTTAGAAAAATAAACATGCTGACCGAGGATTCAAGGATAAAAATAAAAAAATTCAAAGGCTATGACCAGATTGGCAGCTGTAAATTTTTGGTTCAGAGCACTAAACCAGGAAAAATAGAGAACACTAAAGGGAAATGGTGATACTATAAAATTTCACACAAAACCATAAAATGACAAGCAATGAAATAGAAGGATTGGCTCCCTAGTGGAGTCGCTAATTTGTGGTGTAGGTAAATTCTCAGTGTGGACACAAACAATTCCTCTAGCCCGAGAGAGTGGGTCTAGCCACAAACAAACAATCTATGGAAAATATCCTTAAGCTAGAATTAGTTAAGAGGGCCTACCTCTTAGAATGCTATTCTGCTTGGTGATGATCCAACTTCCTCACTCCAGCTATCTTCCATTTCCTTCCTTCGAATACCTGAAACAAGCAAACAACAACAACAACAACAACAAACATGATAGCATGCAATATTGTATTCAACCTACTTAATAGGTCAAGGAACATTAGGCCATAAAGATGTTAAATGACACTTCATGTAGGAAATCAATCAATAGTTTCATTTATATAAATTAGAAAGAGATTACAACCGGTGCCTTGACGTTGCTGGTCTCCTCTGACATATCTGGGTTCCCACACTTCTGCTAGCACTTCATGGATAGCCTCAACAATGGAAGTTTTAAGGCCTCTTTCCATCTAGTTTCAAACCAAACCAAAATCACACTATTCTCCCTCAAACATACACTAGAAAGCTACAAGCTATAGATTACTTGTTGGTTATTAAAACTTGCTCGAAAACTTCAACTAGATTTTGCTTGGGAAAAAGAGACTCTTATATAGCTTGGACGAATGGCAGATGGTTCCTCTCATCATGGGAGAAGGTTTAATCTCTTGAGGTTGTTCCATCCTAATAGGGGAAAGGAGCCCAAACTGATTTCCTTAGCTGTATCTGGCCCAACCATCTACCAAACTTCCGTTATGAAGCTTCTAGACATAGAAGCTTCGGCTCCTTATTTAAAAAACCTTCCAAAAGAGGATAAGCGTAATTGGAAAAGAGCTCAATCAATCCGATCATGTGACAGTTAGTTTTAACCTCTGCAAATCAGCACAAGGAAAAAATTGGTCAATAGCATTGGTCTTGTAAACTA
Source organism: Pinus taeda (assembly GCA_000404065.3). Lineage (NCBI taxonomy): Eukaryota > Viridiplantae > Streptophyta > Pinopsida > Pinales > Pinaceae > Pinus > Pinus taeda. The sequence continues at coordinate 55,512 of APFE030013592.1, read as the reverse complement.
GGATAGAAGAAAGATTATTGGGAAATGGTGTAAAGGGGAATCATTCTACTCATGAAGAGGGACATACTAGGAGTTTCTTAATGTTGGGAAAGCATGTTGGGTACACTATAGAGGTCCTCCAAGATTGTAGATGGGGAGTGTAGGGATAGTGACAAAATTCTGTGTAATGTTGCCTATGCAAGGTTCATTGATAGTTGCAATCAACAGTATATCTCTTTTCCTCTCAGCCATGATCATAAATCTAAGATGTTGACAAAGGATGCAGCTGTTAAAGTTCACCAGTGAGTATAAGTTTCCTATGGGATTTGATATTTATATTGTACATATATTTCATATTTTTAGCTACTGGCAACATGGTTTGTCATTAAACCCACTCCTCACTTGGTTACATTGGAAAGAAGATTACACCTAACAATGCAAATTTTTTCAGTTCAGTTAGATAGAGGTGTGCATGATTGATTAGTTATTTCTAGATTCAGTGTGAAGTAGATCAATAGTTGGTTGAGTGCAATGACTTCCGAGGGATCAAAATGAGTAAAATTATTGTTGATTGACTAATTGACTCAAGCCCGATGAATTGGGCACTCTTGTGCTTATTTTCATTTGCAGTTTCAAGTCTTTTACTTCAGTAGTTTTTAGCTTTTGGATTGCAGTGTTTTAGTTGTGAGTATCAATTTGATTATAGCATATTGAAGCTTCAAGTTACATGTTTACAGTATGACTCTGCATCCCATAGGGGGAAGCAATCCCCATTGGAGCTGATGTTGTAACATATTTTGGTACACTAAAAATCTCAAATTTTTAGTGGAATTTGGCAGTTGTTCCTAGCCCAACTCTTTTGAAACAATTATAAAGTCGTTGTTGGTAAATGATGAATATTTAATACAATGCAATATCTAAGAAATAATTATATATATTTTATAAATTTTATTTATTTATTATTAAAAAAATTTTCTTAAAATTATTAGACCAACCATCTAATCTCCAAATTATATGCCAAAGTTCATTATTCATTGGTTAGCACATTAAATCACATGCCAATTACATGGGATAAATATCGAGCACTTTTCAATGGTCGAATATTAGCGCGTTAAGATAACCAACTTTCATTTCACTTTGGACCCCCCAAGGTCATCCAAGATTTAACAGCTAGGGGGCTTTGAAATATTATTTTTATAAAACCATTCTTATATTACATGGCATATTCCAATGCATTTCAAACCCCCTAGATCTAAAACCATTTATCATTATGGACCACCCCCGCTGAAATCCACTTATGGTTTCAGTCACTGCGTTGACATATGGCCTGTTTCCTCAAACATGGAAGGGAAGCTAAGTCTTGAACATCAACCATTTTGTTTGCTGGAAACCTATACTCCGATGGTACAACTGTTGCATATTCTCTCCTGTTTGTTTATTCTTTTGAATGGGGAATCTAATAGCCAGTATACACACTACAGAAAGTGTAGTGAAGGTGTTATTACATTTGACAAAAATTTCAGATGCCAATGAAGTAATTGAATTGATCAAAGACAATGATCATGGAATTCAAACATTTTTGGGTTATATCAAAATTAGAAAGCCACCATTACTGGATCATATGATAAAATTGGTATTCAACTTGTGCCAAAATGATGTAACTACGATATCTTTTGTAATGAACGATCATAAATGTTTGAAAGCACTTCTACAGGCTTATGACTACTGAAAATGTGCTTCCGTCATTGGGAAAGATGGTTTTTGGGGAAAATCTTGAAGGCCAAGCGAATTCTCTGGGGACTTTAGTGATTTCTACTAATTCGAGTGATTTCCAATCCCAACGGTCCTTGATTGAATTAGATCTGGTTTTATCTCTTAGAAAAGCGTTAAAGGTTGGAACTGTACCAAAACAAATTTGGGCATGCAAGACCTTGGAAAACATTTCTAGGAGCACCGCAAAGCTAAACAAAGAGTTTCACAAATGGGGTTTCAAGATTTCGAGGAAAACTTCTCTAAATTGTAAAATTCACAAAGGAAATGTAGTTTAAAGGACTGCATTCTTGAGGATGTAGTTTTCCCTGATATTGTGGAGATCATGAAGAACCAAAACCAAGAAGTTGTTTTAGCTGGGTTAAGAGATTTGGAGACATTATTATTAGAGGAAAACATGTTAGAGGATGGTGTACAAATATTTTATAAATGTAAAGCCATTGATCAATTGTTTCCATTAGTACACTTGGATTCTCATACTTGCTCTTAAAAGTGCGTGGATCTACTGAAAGTGATTCTTAGGTTCCCACACATGAAAGGTGCCTATGGGCAGTTGGTTCATAGGTCTTTGGTTGTTGTTTCTACTTGTAGGGTACCATCCCTAAAACAAAAAACTCTTAAGATTGTTAGGCAATTGACGATCTCATCATAATTTGAAACATGCACCATAAGATGTAGAATTTTGTTGAGTGGACATATTCTTGAACTATAGTTTCAAATTATATTTCATATTCCAATAGAATCCTACTAAATTTGTGACATGCAGGTTGAAGTATGCCAAAGTATTTACTTAGTCTCCAAAAAACCATCTCAGAAAATGAAGATCACAATATTTTTCACTCTTGAGGCTTTTGAACTGTTTCAATCTTCTAGTTTTAAATGAAACAATACTTTGACAGAAAAGTCACTTAAGCTGAATCATATAAGAAAAGGTCATGTCTTCTGTTGAGGTCAATTTTAGAATCATGTTCAATATGATGGGAACAATTATAGAAGAAAATTTGTATGGCTAAATGGGTAGAGTAAATATATCTGTACATAGAGATATATGTTACTGTCTTTCTCAAGTTCAGATCCATTACAGAGGCTCTTCACAATGGGAGCCAATCATATGTCATAGATTTTTGGGTGCAGTGTAGGGCTCCTAAATGTACCAAAATTTAATTTTTCAATCCGGAAAGTTTGTGAACTTCGAGAAGCAGCACTAGAAATTCCAGAGAAAGCTCCTGGCAACCTGCAAAACAAATTCTAGTCTATCTTGCGTATTAATCTCATCAATAAAAGAAATCCTGCACTAAAAGAGAATTGAAGAAAACACCAATCCAAACTATTAAATCGTGCGGAAAATAAAAGACAATTAACAATGCGAAAGGAAATTCTAATTACAAGCGAACAGAAGGGAAATTTGAGCTAGAAATAAAGCAGTGTTGACATAATAACAAAAAGACTGTAAATGCTGGAATAAATTCAAAAGCAATTCAAAACCATTATTCTTGCACTAATTCTTTTTTTTCTATGTAAAGTTAACTTGAAAGCATTAGCAACCTCACAAGGAAATTTATTGTGTAAATAAACTTATGGAGGAAATTAAGTTAATATGAATCTCGCCTTCCTTGTCATGAAAATAAATCTTGCAAACTATCCCAAAGTTAAAGGAAAGTAAATACTATTGTTCACAATTTGTTTCCATTAATATCGACTCCACAGCATACAAGTAACATATGGTTTTTGAATATGTCAGTACCTCAAAACCATAATTACTCACATTGTTTTCATGTTTTGGAATATAAATCAATTAAATCTCATCAAATCATAAGAGGATCTTGTAAATAAAAATAAATGGAGGGGCACAATTTGATACGAAGAAATATCCCCAGTGTAAGCACAAATCTCAAGTACAGGAATAATTTATTAATGCAACAAATCAATGAAGTTTGGAGCTATTATAGCAAATTAAATAACATTGACTTGAAGAAGGAAAAGATACTGAAAGTATTACACAGTAAATAATAATCTAAATGCTAATAAGTTTAAGAACTATAGAGTGGTGTTGAGCTGGTATGGCGACAAACCCAACCAACTCACTGTTGGGTGTGAAGCATGATTATCATCCTAATTTAGAGGTCTTTGTTTCAGTTGGATGTTTACCCCAAGAAGATTGTACACCCCTCCACGTGAGGGGGTGCCGGGGGGACTCGTCCCCCCTGCCAGGGTTTCAGGGGACCCATTCCCCCCTCGGCTGGGGGGTCCGGGGGCCAGTGGTCCCCCGACGGGGGTTTCGGGGGTAGTTCCCTCTGTTAGCGCTTGGAATTCACCTAGGCTGAGATAGACAAACTCTCAAGGCTACATCAAACCATTTCACCTCGTAGCTAGCCCTACGAGGTATGAGAAGGCTCTCTCGGGTCAGATTCGGTAGATCTTTCAATATGATAAGCTGACCAATTAGGAATAAAGATTTTAGGCTAGTAAATTGATAAGGGGGGTTGATTTAAAGATTTTTGGTTTTTTTTTTTTGGTGGCAATTGGAGGGAGTGCAATTCAGGGTGCGGGGATTGAGCACAGTTTTTGGCAGGGGGATCTTTGGGGCAAGGTAGGAGTGAGCGCTGATGCCTTAATCTGAGATGGATGATCAGGGATGATAGAGAAGGAGCTAAAGAGGGCAAACAACCATTTGAATCCTCTCTAGACAGTAGAAAACATAAATTTTGAACAAATTAAAAAGCTGAGCATGTCAAAGCATGAATTCAAACTTTACCACTTCATCTGTCCAAATAGAAGCAAAAGAGAGATGTGGAATACATAAACAAACTTACAAGAACATGTAGAGAACACACCATCAACACAACAATCCACAAGAATCCACAATGATGCCTTCAAAACCCTGGCCTTCCTCTTCTTTAAATTGCTGAGATAGATGTACAGTATACAATAAAGCTTTCTCCCACAAGAGTCCAACCTTCCAACCCCTCAAAATGACTAAGAAAATACATAATATAGGCAATCTAACCTCTTCCCTTGCCTCTAGGGGTCGAGCTCATCCTTCTAGGAGCAGTTTGAACTAATTCCAAACTAAGTACTAGATAATAGGCCAGCTCAACAACTTGCCTCTATTACTTAGCTAACTGATTCATGCATTGATTATTCACTTTTTACATCAAGGAAGCTTCTAGAAGGGTAAAGAGAGATAAAATCTATCAAAGTTCCATGAAAATATTACATTCATCCATAATCTACAAGTAAAAATGGTCAACCATAGTCAAAACAGTGTTTTTTGACAAAAAAGGTCAATTCTGGCAAAGTTGGCTCTCACTGCCGCGCCCTCTGTGCTCTCACTGTCGCGCCCTTTGCAGCTACTTTTGAGTGGGTTTCACTGGTCCAAATTAGGTGCAATATGGCTCATTGGAAATCTTGGTCTGTCTACTTTCCATACCAAGTGGAATTTCTGCATTTGGAGTTGTTTTGCCCCCTCAAAAACCATTTCTCCCAAGGTCACTTTCTGCAACTCAAAAAGTGGGCAGAAAGTCATTTTTTTGATGTATTTTGAGCTTTTGGAGGCTCAAATCTCAAAATCAGGCTTCTCCCAAGTATTGGTAATTTTTCTCTTTGCATGCCCTTTCCAAAAATGCCAAGTTTTCAAAATTCCGAGCAGTCCTCCAAAATAGTCGCGCTTGGAACGCGACCATGGCACGGGAAAAACCTGTAAATTGCACAAAAAATTCACAAATGACAAAATTTTCTCCAAATTTCTTGAAATTTGGGCTGGGAGTCCCCAATCAAGTACCATGCTTAGTCAAAGAGGCTTTGACCAAAATTTGGAGTGGATCGGGCGTTTTCCTTCGTTTTTGTGTTTTGGCCAACCGTCCTTGGAGCACCTTCGTTCTCGCCGGTATTTTTGACATTTCTTTAAAACCATGACACCTGTGAAAAAAATGAAGGAGGTTTTTCTTCTTTGACATGTTTTGGACAAAAACCTCTCTCAGTTTCCCAAAATTCATCTTTGATTGCTTTGAAACATCATTTGAGTGAAACTTGTCCCGATGTGTGAAACAAGGAATTTGGTCGAAATGAAGCGAAATGAAGGGGATAGGGGCTTCTAAATTCTTGGGGAAATTTTTGGGAGTAGGGAGGGATGTTAGGAAGCAGGGGAAAGTGGAATCTCAGAGATTGAGTGAGGGGAAGGGGTCCAAAAGGGCAAAACACAAGCCAAACCTAGAAAATTGCCAGGTTGTAGCAAGAAACTAGGGTTTGTGCAAAAATGAGGATTTTGGGGAATCTGAGTGTTGGGAAGTGTATGATATGGTACTTTAAGGATAGGGGAAGGTGTATTAACATCAGGAAACAAGTTTTGCCATTGATTTGACCATCCAAGAGAAATTGGCTTCAAAACCCTAGGAGAGGGAAATGAACTTGCCAAGGCACAACTGAAGCATGA
>APFE030013592.1:14023-27137 GCA_000404065.3 Pinus taeda | reverse complement strand
GCTTGCAACTCCTCTCCTACTTGTCCCACTTAGAGAATACCTATAGAAACAAAGTAAAAAAACACCATCAAAGCATCTTGATATATTATATCATAAACAATGCGGGATCAGAAATAAATTAAACATATAATTGCATTCACAAATAACAAGATTCACAAATACACGATTGTATGGAGGAAAACTCAAAGAACTATATTAAAATAGAAGGGAAAATTACAACCCAACTGTCTGATCCAGCATCATCCTCCCAACATCAAAGCCCTCTTCACCTCATGAAAAGAAAGATCACCCAACAATACAATGCTCCTTCTCAAAGACAAACTAACAAAACTTCTTTACAAATTACAAAATTCCAGCCTCTAGATCTCTCATGTGAGGGATCCATTTATAGATGTTTTCAAAGGTGTGAGTCATCTCTAGGTTTTTGATTAGTGTAATTCCACTTGTAGTTCTTGGTTCCACTTGGAGATTTCATTAATCTCTTACTCATCCTTGGGTGAATTCAGAGAGGCAAGTGTCATAAGAGAAGCTTCTAGAAGATTCCATGAGCATCCACTTAGCAAACTGTCTGAGCCATTTGTCCATTCTTGCTCATCACACCCTACAGAAGGCCTCTTGAGTATGCATTGCACCTGGCTAGCGTAGCAATCAGTATGCATCGCACCTTGACAGTGGGGTAGTCAGTATGGTCCAGTTTTGGCCAGTTCTGAGTGGTTTTTTAGGTGGAACTTGGGGAATGATGTAATCAGTTGACTATGATCCTTTAGGGTATGAAAAAAAACTTTTAGGGGTTAAAGATCCCTTGGTTTATCAACATATAAGATTGGGGTTACAATGCCCAAATATGTCTATAACATTTGCCCCTAAAGCATGAAGTCGTAAATCTTTTGATGTTGGGTGAAATGCTTTATCATGAGGATTCGAGGTATTTGAATTGGAAGGTGACCTATATAAGATACAATACAATACATCATCATCATATTATTTTCATGATCTAGCTGAGGTGGGAATTCCCATGATCAACTTTATAAATTCATTTTCATGTACATAGGTATCGTCTGTTGTTGCAGACTGGTGATTATTTATATGTAGAGTCATCATCCCTTAGCTTGAATGATCATCTGTGCAGCTTCTGTGTACATTTGATGTCTTTATATTCCTAAATATATCGCAGCTCGGATGGATGAAACTAGATCCGGGGTCTTCAAACTTGTCCAATCTGCGCCTGATGTACAAGTCAATCCATGTGAAAGATGTCCTGAAGTCGAACATGGAAAGACATCGCCTGATTACCAGCCAATAATGTAAGCTATTAACATACACGAGAGGAATCACCAATAATGATGATGACCCTCAAGGTAATACAGTATAATTCACGTGGTGTGAATATATGATCCGATGTTGAACAACATGCAAAATCTCTCGGTCGAAGGCCATTGATGTAAACCTGTCGCCGGAAGTGAGAAACTTGCCATTGAGGCATGCAAGCTTCAAAGTATTAAAAGGGTTGTTTCTAAGTAAACTTCTTGGATAATGAGCTGATGTCGACAAGAAGTGACATGTCATCAGAGGGCCTTAATGTATCCCACATGAACGACACGAAACAAAGCAAATGATTTTCTGGAGGTGAAAACGATCTGATGATACAAGGCTTAGGAATGGTGGTCATGAAAAATGGAGAGTGAAGGTATTGAAGTGGATGAGGCGTAATTGGGTGGTGAATTCTTTGAATGACTTCTCTTGAACATATCAGTGACACTGAGATGGATTGGTAGCGTTAACCCCAAAATATGGATGGTATGGAGGACCAATGGTGATATGACCGGTGAATGGAATAACCCAATCCGACTCAATCATGGCAATGGAGTGAAAGTGTCATGTTCAAGAGTGACCTGCTACCAATGATATTCTTCAAGTTTTCTTCCCTGTTTCCCTAGTCATTGTTGACCAGTACCTCTTTATTTTTGTCAAGCTTGACGAGGATAACATATGCTTGATCTATAGTTTTCCTTTCGGGCAAACCTGTTGCTCTGTTTTAATGAACCTAGCGACAGTGAAACTTGTTCTTGTTTGGGTGGACAAGTTTGTTGCTATTTTTTTAATGAGTTTAACGACAAAGATAACTTGGTCATTTTCATGTTTAGAGAGTTTGAAAAGGGATGAAAAGGAAACTCCAGCAGTTCTTTTTCGTAGCATAATCCCTTAAGTCCGAAAAAGTATAAAATAATATGAAAGGGATGACTTTTCGACTACTTTAGCGAGCCGAAAAAGGCAAGCGCTCAAAATTTTTGTGAGATAATCCCTCAGGTCCAAAAATATTAAAATGTATAGGAGGGATGGTGCTTCCCCTTACTTTAACGAGTTGGAAAGGCCAATAGCTAGACAATCTATTCATATTTAACGAGTCTAAAAGAGTTTAAAAGAGACTCTTTTTTTCTGAGGAACGGGCGGTTTTTTAGGGTCACTCGTTGTAGCTGTTCCTCAAAAAGGTAAACAAGTGGAAGCATGTGATCGGCCAAAAGAATGGAGGTGATGGCAGGAGCACAACCAAGGCTCAAAAGGCTGATAGCATGGCAATCACAGAGGTTTCTTATTGAAGGCAGGTTTATTTTTTTAATGAGCTTGAACCTCGCGTTAACATATGCTCAGTGGCGGGTTTATTTTTTAACGAGCTTGAACCTTGCAGAAATAGTGCTCATACCAGTAGTTAAAGATGTCTCTCATTGGTAGGTTCATTTTTTAGTGAGCTTGAACTCTACAATAACATATGCTCATTTTCTTGTTATGTAGGCTAGAAACAACAAAACTACAAAGCTAAAAACACTAAAAATATAAGGAACTACTGAGGTTAGGTAGGATGGTTTTGTCTTCCATCTAGACAAAACACTTCCTTTGCTTCATCTGCGTGCTGTAGAAAAAGGTGAATGGTGGTCAGACCAATCACCTAACCTAAGAAGTTGAAACTAAAAAGCTAAAAAATAAAATTGGTCGTTTTTCACTTACATAAAAAGGTTTGCATGCCCCCAGGTATTGAGAAAAGGAGAGTCTCCAGTAACCATATGGAAATCACTGTGGTTAAGTAGGATTGTTTCATCTACAGAGCAGATAAAAGGTTTCCTTGGCTTTGCTCGCAACGCAGACAAAGGTGAATGGTGTGTCAGACCAATCACTTATCTTACATGAAATAGGATGGCTTCATCAGCGGTTAGATAAAAAACTTCCTTGGCTTTGTCCACAGAGTGGACAAAAGTGAATGGTGTGGGTCAACACTTCCAATCACATAACCTACAAGGAAACCTATTTTTCCAACGGGGTTCGTCTGCTGTAGCAAACCAGGGTGTATGCCCCCTAATCTTCGTTACATTCACCGGACTACTCACCTCAATCAGGTGGATGGAATGAAGGTTGAAGAGACATTCTCGATGAAAAGAGACCATTTAAGGATGATGTTTGACTTAGCTCTGTGTTTGAACCAGGAAATGAAAGCTGGTTGATAAGCTGGACAATTTTTCCTTCATGTGGGAAACACATTACTCGAAAGAGTGTGGAAACAATAGCTTCCATGCTATATATATATATATAGTCATGTCCAAGAAGTAGATTGTAATCTAATGGTCCTTGGACTACCATCACGTTCAAGTCAATGGTTTTCCTTTTCAAAGTTATCAACAAATTTGGAAGGATCCCTAATGGTTGACTGGTTCCTTTGTTAAAGCCTGACAAATTCTATGTCACAGGCATAAGCGATGGTGAACCAAGAACTTTCTAAGTAGTTGAGGAAAGGATACTCACCAAAGCCCCTTCATATTTGATAGTGCTAGACATGATCATTTTGTAAACTTGTACTATGATTCGGAATGGTACATTAGATGGAAGGCAGGGTCTTGCTAGTTGATTCCAATCAAAGGAAATGACTAGACTTCTTGGAGGGGTATCAGATAAACGGTTGGATAAACCCCTTGAACTAGGGAATTTTCCTCCTGTTGTAAAGGAATGGGTGGATTGTCCCCAAGTTCATCAGACTCTGTATTAACAAAAAGAATTTGAACAGTATCGTTCTCATTCTCTTTGGAAATTATATCATCTGAAGGTGGACCTTCTGAAGGCAAGACTGGGTCAACTACCATCTCGACCTGCTGACTTTGGCTATGGACTTAGAAGGTTCACTCTCAACGATAGGAATTTTGACCGATGATTGAGTTATGTCAGTCAGATTTTCAACTAGCGAAGGACTTGGTGAGAGTTTCTTGTATCCAGGTGGAAGTCGCTGCGGTGAAGCAGGATGGTTATCCAAAACTCTTTTGGCTTCATCCAAAAAAGGACAACAATGAAGAGCATGATTATGTTCACATAACCTACATGGAAATTTGACCTTTCCTTTCTGTCCATTGACTTCATTTTCACTAGTTGATGGTGTGATTTCAACATGATCGCTAGAGGTTGATGACACCGAACGGTGCGATTGAGGAGACCATTCTCTCAAGATTCGAGGGATGCACGGGCATTCTCAATGAAGGTGGTCCCATTTTCAAATTGTGCATGGAGATCTGGGTTTGGAAAGTTCGGTGCGCGGATTTTCACTAGATGTTGTGTGGTTGCCCCGTTGTTTAACTGACTACTTGTTCTTCTCCTTCCCTTTCTTCTTCTTCTTAGCTACTCGGTTACTAGCATCAATATTTTCACCAAGAGAAGAGGAAGAAGGGGAGGGAGAAACAAATGAAGTAGAAGGTGAAGGGACAACTTCAGTATCATCTGGTTGCTAATTCGATTGCTTATGAATTATGGTGTTTTGAACGATAGAGGTTGAGAAAAGCCATACCAGCAAACCAATTGTGATTCTTGGAAGGGACAATGTGGCCATATATGGAGCACCAATATTTCCCCAAGAAGAAAATGGACTAGGATTCCCCTCAAGAGGGATTCCTTGATTGGTGGACTCCATTATCTCAACCTAAGATCAATGAAGGTACAGGGATGTTATTCCGAATTAAATAAATTTTAATGACACTTTGACACAAATTTTCTTTTTCAGTTTTTAAGAGTTGAGAAAAAGTTAAAGATGACTCTAGTCCCCTTTGATTTTTAATGATCCTGAAGTGACAAGTGCTCAGATGGACCTTTTCTTTTAAGGAGTCGAAAAGGAACAAAAGTGACTACTCTGGAAATCTAGACAGAGGGATTACCAAACCAATCACAAAACTGCAATATACACCTTGGTGGTAAATTAAAGAGAGATTACCAAGGACTTATGTATGGCAATCAATCTTCCCAAATGTTGTGTTCAGTGCATTGCGATCGATAGGGCAGCAGACATGGCTTCCTATGGATAAAGGATGTAAGCCTATTGTGGTCTCCTAATATATACTCGACGATACGGGGAGCACAAATCCATACTAGCACTTATCATATCAAAGAGGAGGAATCACCCAACCTTCCATGAAAATGATAGTTACTAGATTTTATGACGTCGGAACACGTCTCTAGCCTAGACTTCTAGATGTGTTGCATTAGGTTCCAAAGCGTTGTTAAGTTCATTGAGATTTATTTTAGAGTTGATCTTGTTTAGAAGTTTATATTTCAAGGTTCACCACGTGATGTAGATGTTAAATTACTAAATATACAATCTAAAATGATAAACAGTCGTTGTTTACTTTTTAGCAATGAAAATCCTAGCTACTAAGGAAAGAAGATTATGATTCTTTCAAACAGAGAGAAAAGAGTACACACTAAATGCACTTTTCCTAAATCATTTTCCGCACACAGTCTAAACTCAAATGCAAATGCATGTATTTGTTTTTCACTCCCTTTAATGTGAAGAATGCAGAAAAGGAAAACTGAGTATAGATCTGGAATTTTTTCTTAAAAGCGACATTTCGATAATTTCTTTTCAAAATGAAAGGAAGACTAAATGACACTTTTTGATTTCGAACAGAAAAATATTTGACACTTCAAATATTAACAATCCAAATCAAAAACACGTCAAAGGATTCAATCGACTATCTAGAGAAGGAAGACTTTACGACACTTCTCTTCTTTGACACAAAACGACAGCTATGCCACTTTTGCACCAAAACGACAGTTCGATTCGAGTAACTTTTCGACTAAGGATCGTAATTGATGGAAAAATACATAAAAACATTTACTAATCCTAATCAATGGAGGCTGAACTATATAAAATAAGGAGGCTTCAACAATGAGATATTGATCATGAGCAGAAAAACAACTGAATAGAGCTGAAAACAAAGACAAAAACCCTAAATTTCAAGGAGAGAAATAGGATTACTTAGTCATCGCACCCATGCTTCATAGAAATAGGGATGCATCTCACCTACTACACATGGGAGGTGCGATGCATACTGGCTTCCAGTGATAGATAGTGCAATGGGCCAGGGAGTGAAACTGAGGTGGGTTTTTGCTCAAATTTGCAGCTGAGTTCAGTGATTTAGGTTGAGCTATGATGGACAGTAAAAATAAAAGTACAAAGGTACAATATGGGGAGGTTATTCTGCTACCACAAGGGCATTTATAATGCTTGTAAGTCAGAGGTTCATTTCATAAACCAACCTAGAGATTGACTGAAGTAGCATTCATGTACTTTGCAATTGCATAGCAAGAGCAGTTTGAAGGCTATCTCGCTAACTTCAGGCTCCGTTTGTAGTTTATAAAGCAAACAACAATAACAAACAAACAAACTATTTGGTCCCCAGTGGAGTCGCCATTTTGTTTATGGGAAAACTAGTGTATTTTCGATCTGCTAGTCCCACTAAGATTGGTAGCTATCTTAGAAACAAACAATCAAAGCAATTTGCGATTTCCTTTATATATGATAGATAAGAGAGAAGCAAAGGGACCAAGCTGGATCTTCCGCTTGACTCCTTGCTTGATTTCTCTCTCCCTTGATAGAGCTTGCAACTCCTCTCCTAATTGTCCCACTTAGAGAATACCTGTAGAAACAAAGTAACAAAACACCATCAAAGCATCTCGATCTATTATATCATAAACAATGCAGAATCAAAATTACATTGAACATACAATTGCATTCACAAATAACAAGATTCACAAATACATGATTGTATGGAGGAAAACTCAAAGAACTTTATTAAAATAGAAGGGAGAATTACAACCCAAATGTCTGATCTAGCATCATCCCCCCAGCATCAAAGCCCTCTTCACCTCATGAAAGGCAAGATCACCGAACAATACAATGCTCCTTCTCAAAGAAAAACTAACAACACTTCTTTACAAATTACAAAATTCCAGCCTCTAGATCTCTCATATGAGGGATCCATTTATAGATGTTTGCAAAGGTATGAGTCATCTCTAGGTTTTTGATTATTGTCATTCCACTTGTAGTTCTTGGTTCCACTTGGACATTCCATTAATCTCTTACTCATCCCTGGGTGAATTCAGAGAGGCAAGTGTCATAAGAGAAGTTTATAGAAGATTACATGAGCATACACTTAGCAAACTGTCTCAGCCACTTGTCCATTCTTGCTCATCGCACCCTACAGAAGGCCTCTTCATTATGCATCACACCTGGCTAGTGTAGCAATTAGTATACATCGCACCTTGATAGTGGGGCAGTTAGTATGGTCCAGTTTTGGCTAGTTTTTAGTGGTTTTTTAGGTGGAACTCCTGGGGAATGATGTAATCAGTTGACTATGATCCTTTAGGGTATGAAACAACACTTTAAGGGGTTAAAGAGCCCTTGGTTTATCGACATATAAGATTGGGGTTGCAGTGCTAAAATATGTCTATAATATTTTCCCCCAAAATTGACCCTTAGGGGACCCTGTCCCAACAGGCCCCCAACAAAAATATCATGACTTGCCCTCGAGTCACTCTTTTGGTGTAGAGATCTTACTGCGGAAACCTCCTAGCTCAACTTGTGCCACTTCTACCTCAGCTATGCTCTATGTTAAGGGAATAAGTCCCCTATGGCTTTGGGTTAGAACCATAGCAGAGCAGGAGTAATCTACAACAAGAAACAAGCATTCAACTCAGGAAACATGCTTAAACAAACTAACTATGTGAGGATGAACATACCCAGATGTCCTTCATTTGGGTAGTTCTAGATAGGGTTCAAACCCTCTACAACTCCTGATGATCTTTGAATTTGCAAATCTACTAATTCGAATACACATAGCAACATATAGATAAAGCATTTTAGTGAATCCAACTTTATATCATATAAGTAGATGGTTAGTTATACATCAAAATAGTATTTCATATATAAACCATAGCAATAACATCGGATGCATAAACAAAGTTGATATCAGGGACAAGATATCGTTTCTTTTTATTGTAGAAAACTATAATAAAAGATGGAAAGAGTTCACCCGAGTCTTCCTCTTCCGACTCCAAGCAGAACCGTCCTCTAGGTCTATCTAGTCCCAGTCTTCAACAACCTCCTTCCATAACCAATACCATGATATCTCAAGCAAGTGGGAGAATATCAACACACAAGGAAACAAGGGTTTCCTGAACTTGGGGAAGTGCTTGAAGCAGAGGGATACTTCAGACTTGATCAAGGGATAATCTTAGTCTAGTAATTCTATCTCCTCTCTCCTCCTTAAGGCCTTCCCATTGAAGTATTTTTATACTTCTCCCAAATTAGTTTTTTAGATGGGAAACAATTGGGAATAGTTGTGCCACGGGCACTAGGAGGTAATCAATAGGTAAAACCCATGATCTCCACCCACAATTAAGGAAATTTAATTTTTTTAAGTGTTTTAACACATATACTCCAGTTGGGTATAGACTGACCCACGTGTACACGCTTTTATCATAGGTTAAAGTAGTGTATAGGAAGTAAAACACTGTTTTTAAAATATTTGGACCATGTCTGGAAGGAGGAGTTGCCATAGGCCATAAACCAAGCATCACAAATACCAAGCGTGATATTAAGTATATGGAAATAAACCTATCAAAAACTGAGAAGCACTTCACCAGATTTTAGCCTACCAAGCCATCAAGAGAAGATAAAAAAGAAACAATTGTCTCAGGTGGGCATACCCATGCTCAAAAAAAGTAAAGCATGTTCCCATATCAAGTACAAGTGGATCTACTATGTATACAAGTATAAAGAACTAAAAGTACATAATGGATCATCTGATCATGATCGAATAAGTACATGTCTGAATATCACATATAAGAAGATGATCAATGAAGTTGAAAGATGAAGTTGATCACTAATGTCAAAAACAAATCCCAATAGTACCAAATGAACATGATGGAATAAGATGATACTACATTGCAACTCGGATGCCAACATATAGGATGTCACTGTGAAGGACTGCAACATATAATGTGGAATGGTGTTAACTAGCAACAACAGGAGAAACTGAAAAGTGAACCAAAGAATGCTGATGCAACCCGAGGTCTTCACCGACTGCCGTGGTATATTTCTACACAATGGGAATAAATGATCTAAAGTCGACCATGTGAGAAATCATTTGATTACCGGTCATTGATGTATACTGTTAACAAACGCGAGACTACTCACTGATAATGATAATGAGAGTCAAGGTACCCAGTACAATCTAATAAGTGCAAACAAATGAACTAAAGTCAAACACCTGGAAGAATCTATCAATCAGGAGACAATGATGGTTTCCCTCTATCGATAGTGAAGGATCTACCACTAATGATTGCAAACCCCAAGGTACTACCAAATGGACTCTAGATCTTTTCCCTAGAGCAATGAGTCGTAGTTGATAGGAAAAGATCCGCTAGAAGGAAGGCATTAAGGCATCCTTCATCAATCTAGTGCAAGTGTAACCCGTAGGCCAACAATGTGGAATGAATCAAACAAAAAAAAATGTAGAAACCCGACCGAAGACGTTTCCAGTGTACACAAGATATAACTAGCGCATGATAGAAACCCTTTGAACCAACCAATAATGAAAGCTGGCACATAGGTGAGGAATCCACCAATAGGGTCAAATGGAAACCAAGGCACTGCACAAATCCCAATGTATGATAATGAAAGCTGATGTCGAACACAAGGGAAACCACTCAGTCAAAGACCCATGATACTAATCAATGCTGAGCATAAGGTGACCTATCAATAATGAAAATAAGGCAAGGGTGCGGTTCTAGGCCTATCCTCAGAGCAATATATCATCGTCGATAAGGACAAGACCTACCAGCAAGAAGTCAATGGAGAACTTCTCAAACCGACACGAGTAAAGGACCAATATAACTAATGTGATGATAAACAAGACACTGACAACCAGAGATGGCCGACTGAAAAATAGGTCAAGAGACACCGCAGAGAGGTTGACTCAGGCTTACTTCCCTTGAAAAAAGCATGACTCAATGATGACTATGTGGCATCATATGTTAACTCTGTATAAGTTCGTCATGCAGGAGGCACGAACGAACTCTCCATATGATTGGAAGAGATAACCAATCGGAGGAGAACTGACTCAATAACCAGGTTAAGGTATACCTAAGTCAAACTAAATCCTGCCCAAGTGGAGGAGAGACCTTCTTTTGAGTGCTTTGTTCAAGGGCGACACAACTGACTCTAGCTCCCAACAATATATGGAAATGTTGGCCCGTTCCCGCTCTTTTTGGAATATATATATATTTTTGTCTTTTTCTTTAAGCTGGAAAAAGAATAAAAGAATGCTATAGTACAGTGGAAAGAACGAGTGTCAGTGAAACAAATTATCTATTTCTTGGGACGGGAACATTCCTATGCTCAATGCAAGGAGGTGAAGCTTGTCAAGGACACTCAAAGGGATGTTCCTTCCATGGGTCTGAGGGTGTGTCAAGTTGCAGAAGCTAAGGGACTGTAAGTTTGAGTTTGCAGAAGACATGGTAAAAGAATTCCTTAAATACGAGTCCAAGTGAAGTTGGCTCAAGGCCAAAAGGTGCGAATGGCCAAAATGCAATGCAATAGTACAAATCAACACAAAGGAGCCTCTAGGGTATAAGGCCAGAACGAAGCGAAGAAGCAAAGAGGAATGAGTCTTCAACGCACAAGTCATGGCGGGACTAGAGAGGACTCCCGAGCCTACTCAATAAAACAGCATGGGAAATCAATGTCAGTGAGGTGCTAACTATGATGCCCATGTAAAGGATGGCTCTACCATCATGTCATGATTTAAAAATCAGCAAGTAAACATGGTTTAATAACCATAACATGATGGGATTGACCCTATGGCAAGTGTATTGACAAATGGAGGCTAGTATGCAAAATGCAACAGAAAAAATGGTTTCCCTAACCTATATGCCAGTGAATAAATGATATCTACCATGACGGGTTAGCAGTAATGGAACCGATGTGAAATTTTTGAAGATGTATCCAAAATGTCCTGAAAAAACAACCTATTCCCGACAATCCAAGCTCACAAGTTAAAAGATTCATGAGACGAAAAAAATCAAATTTGAAAAAATTTGACATTTTCAAAGCTATGAAATGACCTTTTGACTCACCATTTGTACCATTTGTGTTGAGATAAAAAGTTGTGGAGAAAAGGAAAGGAAACTTGGCCCCCAAAGAATTGGACCATTCAAATTGGATCAAAATCATCAGCTAACCCCCAATTCTAGCTTGCATTAATTTATGATTGTTTTTAGAAATTTTTATTGAGGTTTGACAGTAGGAATTTATGTTAAAAATTTCAATGCGACATATACGTGAGTTGGATATTATATACCCATGTATACAAAGGCCCTACACGGGACTATGTGTGAAAGGGACCTGCGTATACATGGTTTGAAATTTCAACACAAAAATCTAACGGTTTAAACTTAATTTTCTTTCAGGATGACAATCACATGGAGGGAGAGGGAGCATACTACCATTGATAATGAAGTTATGAATGATCAACAAGCCTTAGATGCATTGAGGGGATGTGGTTTATTGAAATTTTTCAGAATTCCCAATATGAAGGCCAACACCTGTTTGCTTGAAATGCTAATCCACTATTGGAGTATCGAAGATGATGCTTTTATGATTGATCAAATGCCTTTGAGGATAGAGGTAGAAGATATTTACTTTATCACTGGTCTCTCCCAGAGAGGAGAAGTTGTACATTCAACTGGCTGGACATGGGGTAGTATTTTAGTGGAAGACTACATACATATACACTGTCCAGGGCATCTAGAGAAGATTGGAAGCTAGATTCCAAAAAAACATGTGGAGAGCTTGTCCCTGAGGATCTTACTGTTCACCATAGCCAGGATAAATGGATCAGCCTCATTACACCAAGCATCACGAGTATCCATGAGCTTGGTTGTGGAGTGTCTCACTACTATTTTTTATTGGTGTACACCTCTTCTTACCAATATGGAGAGCCAGTTGTCCTCCATTCAGAAAGTACAGACCAAAGATTTTGGATATGGGACCATTTTTTTCTCCTTCTTCTTCGGGAAGGTTCCTGGGCTACATACTAGTGTATCAGTTTCTATCAGTAGCCCCCGAGATCCTCGGATGGGAAAGCGAGTCCACTGATGAAACACTTTGGAGGCGGGGACGTGTTGAGGACTGAATTCGATGATGAGTTCTTCTCCTAGTGGGAACAACAACTCATTGCTGTGGATGATTATCCCTATGCTGGCATGGATTTTAGAGGAGATCCGGATCTGGTGCTACCACCAAACGTAGCATGGGGAGAGATAGGTAACCATTTTTAAAGTTTTATCAATTTTAAGTTTTTTTTTTATGTTTTTTAAATATGAAAATGAAATTAAACATATTTTAGATGGGATTAAAATACTGACATAATGATCATGTTCTAGTTGTGGGTCCTGTATGACCAGACGGATTTCTATGGCACATGCGTCATGGAAGAGGTGCCGAAGAGGCAGCTGCAGAGACAGGGAGGGTCTTATACGCAGTCCAAAGAAACGTGGTGATATTGAATCACCTGGTACCGATGGTGGCCGTAAAAGACCTACTTGAGGAGATGCAGCACCGCGTGGTAGGAGTACCATGAGACTGGGTTCGGAATCTTCGGCGTGTGGCCAACGCAGTGGTCACCTTCATAGCCGATCATCCTGAGCCGAGTCATAGATAGACTGGACATGATTATGGGCATTTAGTCCCAATTTTGTATATTATTTTTGAAGCTATTTATGTACGCACAGGCGGCTTTATGAT
>APFE030013589.1:0-16499 GCA_000404065.3 Pinus taeda | reverse complement strand
TTTCACCAATGGAAGAAGCAACACAAGGCATCTTTCTTTGTTTAGAAATTGGTTGTTCACACTCTTGCTTTTGTTTCGCTATACCTTTGGGTTTATAAGTGGAGAAATTGAAATTTGGCAATAAAAGAGGTGAACAACCCATCAAAGACGTGCTTTTGTTTCGCTATACGTTTGGGTTTATAAGTGGAGAAATTGAAATTTGGCAATAAAAGAGGTGAACAACCCATCAAAGACGTGAACAGAAGAGTAAACATAGAATGTGTTGGTTTTGAGTATAGAAATGGAAATAAAAATGATTTGGAAATATATTTATGTTTTAAAATTGTTTTAGGTATTAATAGGTGGAAACTCTAAAAAAAATTATTTGAAGATATTTTTTTCTTTTATTTTGTAAATGTTACTAAGTAGAAATAAAAATAGTTTTAGATAACTTTTTATACTTTAATTGTTATATATGTTTAAATAACTATTATACTCAATAAAAGTGAAGTTACATGTTCAAGAGAATGAGTGTTAGTTAAAGGAAAAGTACTTGCATTTAAGTTGAGAAAGGTTAAAATTGTGAGTAGAAATATAGTAATCCTAATTAAATATTTTAATAATTTTTTTGATATTATATTTTTGAGTAAATATTTCTAATATTTAGTATAATAGTAGAATTTTTTTTGGGCAAATAATGAGTTGTTATTTATTATATTTTTAAAATTTTTAGTTTTTTTAATAGTGCTTATGAGACAAAAGTGATGGTTGGTATGTGCATGGAATTACAAAATTGAAAAATAAATTTGGTTTTAAATATAGTTATTTTCATTATATATTTTCTTTTAAAAGACTTTGTATTAAAAGAATAAGATTGTATTTATAATAATCCACCATCACCAACATGTCACCTCCCATCACCTCCCATCACCAACCCAATACCATCACCAATGTAAGAAGCAACACAGGTCATCCTCCTTTGTTTAGAAATTGGATCGCATCCATTCCCCAACGCAAGACCATCACCAATGCAAGAAGCAACACAGGGCATCCTCCTTTGTTTATAAATTGGATCGCATCCATTCCCAAGTATTTGATGCTCTTCACACTCCCTCACCATAGACATCAACTGATGCTCTTCACACTCCCTCGCCATAGACATCAACTATGTGTACAATTTCACATAGGTGACTGAGTCTAATTTTATCTAGATAAATTGTGCTTTAAGGAGAAGTGACATCATAAACTCAAGCCCATCTACTTTTCTAAAAAAGTGTAGGTGACTGAGTCTAATTTTATCTAGATAAATTGTGTTTTAAGGAGAAGTGACATCATAAACTCAAGCCCATCTACTTTTCTAAAAATGTGAAGAACTAATGTGCCACATATCGAAATCATTTATAGCTAGTGTTAATAGTTAGTTGTAGGATAATGAAGGCGTGGTTAATCTTGAGCACTATGCATGAAGAACTAATGTGCCACATCTCAAAATCATTTATAGTTAGTCTTAATAGTTAGTTGTAGGATAATGAAGGCATGGTCATTTTTTAGCACTATCCATTTTCGATTTATATTATTTCTTAGTTAGTGTTGACTTTGCCAAAACAACTAATCAACTAATCAGATCTCATCTTATGTAAAATCTTATAAAAGGAATTTGCTTAGAAACATAAGAATGTTTTGGAAAAAAATATTCTCTTGCTTATGTTTGCAAGTTTTTGTCTTCAACATTTGAATGTTATGGCTTATCAATCAGCGAACCACTAATGTAGGGAGGCATATCCAGTGGTGTAGTAGTTTGCAAATGGGAAAGAGGTTGAGATCACCTCCAGAGCTCCCAAAATATGCAATGATTTGGGTCATCAGATCCAAGAGGATGAAGTAATGACAAAGTATGCACATACAATTGCTAGTTTTTATTTATTTTTAATTAATTTAATAAATTAGAAATCTATTTATATAAGAAACTATTATGTGGTTTCATCGCATTGTATTAGACTAATTTAAAACTACCCAAATCATTAATCTTTTCTTTTAAATAATTAAGACGACTTACCAAAAAAAACAAAAGAAAGGTCATTGAAAATGAAACGATCTGAAATAAAAGGTTAGAGAGTCCACCACTCTTAAAACAATTTGAATGTTACACCAGTCCACCCCTTAACATCCCAATGTTGGACACCTCCTTTACACAATGGGCGGCTTTAGTTATTATTAGTTATTGTGTCATATTTAAATTTAACAATTTTTTTTTTGATAAACCATATATATATTTAAATTTATAGATAATTTAAACTCATAAAATTTTCTAAAACATTTATTTTATAATATTTTAATATTTAAATATATAATTACAAATTTTATATAACATTAATATCTTTTAAATTAAAAATTAAAAATATTTAAACTCTCCTATTTTACACGTGTCTAAGATTACAGAGTTATTTTTAGTGTGATTTTTAGATTTTTGGTTGTCAGAGTACGGAGTTAACGGAGTTATTTTTGGGGTGATTTTTGGATTTTTGGTTGTCAGATTTTCGCAGAAAAAATTAAGGTGAATTTTTTATTAGTGTTATTTAAACTGGTTTTTTATTGTATATATGGATTTAGTATCCTTAAAAATCCCTAAGACACTTCAATTGTGCAGGGGTTACCCATCAAACTTGTGATTCAATAAATTCCTACCTTATTTTGGAGAAATTAGACAAAAAAACTTCCAAAAAATCCCACTAAGAACAACCTCTAAAATTATAATATATATAAATATCTTGAAAAAAAAACACCAAACAAAAATAGTGCCAGGAAAATTTGCTCCATACATAAATTCTCATTAATTTTATATCAATATTCTTAAAAAAAATACTTATATCCTGTTTTATGTTTATATTTATGTTGTTATACCTTCATTTTATGAAGTGTAATGGAGCTAACAGTGCTGTTGACATTTTTTCCGCTGTAAAGAAATGTTGAGGAGGCCTCTTGAATTCAGGGTTCAATTATATATCGAAAATTTTATAAATACTCTTCTTTTTTAGTTAATAAGTTATTTTTTGTTTTGTTTTGTTCGAGTTGGTTTTAGTTAGATTTTGGAATTTTTCGGTCTAATTTCTTAAGAATTATTGAAATCACAAGCTTGATAGGTAAACTCTGTACCACCAAAAATGCCTTAAGAACTTTCAGGATGTTGAATTCAAATATATATATATATATATATATATAATTAAAAAATCAATGTAAATAACACAAATCAAAATTTTACTTCAAAATTTTCTGCCAAATTCCAACAATAAAAAACTAAAAAATGACACTAAAAACAATCCCAATTTTTTCCATCTTAATTATTTCTCTGACTGACAGGATATTAATTCACTACCTTCCATTTTTGTCCCAAGCTGTTTCCTTGGCTTCTAATATTGAATAATTCATGCTAATATTTAGGTTGTCAGATAATTTATGTTTAATTTGGTTTCACAACATTTTTAATATTTATACATGCTTTCAACAATAATTATAATTATTTGTGAAAGTTTTGTTCAGCTCGGTAAGAGACTCGATTAAAGTAGTTGTTGGTCTCCAGAATTAGTAACCATAAATACTTTATTGTTTTATTATATGTATTTATTCAATATTAGAATAAGAAGAAAATCGAGTGTAAATTTTAACTCATTATTATATTATTAGATATTTTTTTTATGAATTTGTTATTATTCAAACATATTTATCGATAATAGAGACTTTATATCATAATTATTAGTAGATGGAATGATCTAGATTGGATCATTATAATGTTTGTTATTTATCTTCATGTTTTTAAAGTGAAGAAAGTGGAATAAGCAACTCATAAGACCATGACACCACTATTAAGGATTGTAGAACATAAGATGCAGATCATCAGGCACAACTTAAAGGTAGCTCAAGGCAGGCGGGAAAGATATGCAAATCAACATAGATTGCATAAGGAGTTCCAAGTTGGGGAACATGTTTACTTAAGAGTTAGACCCAAGAAAAGTTCCTTGAAGATTGGGTCATGAGGCAAGTTGGAACCACGGTGTTTTGGACCTTTTGAGATACTTGAAAGAATTGGAACAATGGCCTATAGGTTGTCCTTACCTCCATTAGTTAAAGTCCATGATGTTCTTCATGCTTCTTTACTTAAAAGATATGTACAAGACTTTAATCATGTGATTGATTGGTTTGTGCTATAGGTGGAACAAGAGGGAGAGTTTCAGTGGGAGTCACTATGCATCCTAGACTGGAGGAGTCTCATGCTCAAAAATTGAGCAATAGAGTAAGTCAAATTGCAGTGGAGGCACTTTGGGCTGAAGGAATCTGCTTGGAAATGGCTGATAAAATGTGGGCATCATATCCTTTTTTGTTTGCTAGATAAAGCAAATGTACATAAAATTGTAAATATTGTACAAAGCTATAAATATAAAGCTCCATGAAACAATATGTTTGTTTTTAAATATGTTTTCTATGTTGTATATGGAAAAAGAACACTAAGGACGGTGTTCCCCCAAGGGGGAGGGGTTTGTGACAACCCCAATTATTTTCTACTTGTGAAAGCATTGTAAATATTTCATGTGTTGTATTTACAAACAAAAAAATGGGCTGAGTTAAGGGATACAAATTTCAAAGGCTAAGGAGGGTTACTTTCTTAAGATGTTAAGGTTTCCTTGCAATAGGAAATATGAATTATTTTTTCAACCATTGAAGGTTAAGTTGGAGTGCTTTTAATAGATTGGGTTTTTTGAATTTATTGAGTTGAAGCATAAGGATGAAGACCATTCTATTTTGGAAAATAGAAAAGGAAAAAGGATGAAAATTTATGAGGATGGGTTGCACTGACAACAAGGGGGATAGGGAAGGTCAATCATTGTGCATAAAAAAACAGAATTGGGAAAAAAAGGAGGATAGGCATTTTCGAACAGAGAGAGTGAAAGCACCCGAGGAGAAAAGAGAGACGGAGCATAAAACGCACAAGCATGATCACTCATAACAAGATACAGTGCTCTAAAGGTGAAAGGGGAATGTTGAAGGAAGAAACATTCAACAATAGAGATAGTTTCTACAAGGGGAGCGACGTGGAGGTGTTTTGGATTCCATTTGTTGGGTGGAACCACTATGTTACATAGAGTGGAGGTGAAGCCTCTAAATCCCTTAGAAAGTATTTGTCGTTAAACAATTGAAGGGTGGAGGAAGTAAGCCTTTGGAATCCTTGTGCATTTTGTTAACTTCTAAATTGTTGGTGGGTGGAGGTGAGAGAACCTCTAGAATCCCTGTCTCAACCAACAATTGGTGTTTAATCCCTTGAGAAAAACCACCTCGGTCTCTAGAATCTGGGTCGGGGGACGTGACAACTGCCAACAAGGACTGGTTGTGGCTTCTCTATGGTTGGGTGAAGAGTCGTCGATCCTAACTCAGTTTCCCAAATTCAATCCAAGGTAAGTGTTTTCATATGTATTCCTTGCCATTAAGTTCATGTTGGACTGCTAAATGAATCTGTATTGGTGGCATGAAAGGTTCACGTTTTCCTTGTGGTTACGAGGATAAAGTTCTGACAATATTCCCTTTATGAATGTGAATGAATGGTTCCTTGTGTTAATGGTTTTTCACTAACATTCTTTATGCAGGGCCAAGAGACATGTAGATATACATAAATATTTATGTAATGGTGTATGCATATAATGGTTATTATTGTGTTCTTGGTGTAAGAAAGCATGAGGCATGTGTATATAAGCTTGTAGTAATCTAGTTGATTCCATAACTTGACTAATGAACTAAACCATTGATGTTTCAAGGGTACAATAGACCTGTAAAGGACATCGGTATCATTCTCATGGTACTAGTAATTTCAGTGAAATAGTTGTTTTAATGAGATGTATAGACCTCACACAAATGAATATAATAGTGCATGGAAAATTTTAACCAGTCATTATAATGCAAAAGGAGAATACATATAACCTATAGATAAATATGTGTATAAATATATACATGGGTAAATGTTGGCGATTCAAGTGTTGAGTTGTTTAGGTTCTGGGTTTAATGCTTAAGATATTCAATCATGGTTACATGGTCAGTTGAATCTATTATGTTAATGGTGGAGGGCTCAACACTACAACTGGAATGGCCTTGCAATGTTATTTTAGGTTATAGGCTTACGCTGATAAATAATGGCTCGTGCACAAGCTTTTTCAATGTATGAGTCCATGTTTATCTCACACGATATGTATATATATATTATATATATATTATATATTATATATATATAACAAGTGTGTCGATGGTCTACGGGGCACTAGGGGTTGAGGTCAGGCCCAAACTTGTGTTTGTGTTGGGATGGAGACTTAATCCCTGAGGGTCGGGCTTTTACACCATATCACTATGTACACACTGAGTCAGAGGTTGGAGCCTTTCCCTTGTATCACACTATGACCGAGGGCAGAAGCTATTTTGAATGAATGATAGATATTCGTTGAGGAAAATCAACAGTAGATAAAGAGAGCGAAACCCCCCTTGTGACATCAGTGTGGGTAGGGGTGGGCTGAGGGTGGGTAGCATTATTGAACGTCGACCGTCAAATGAGATGAAGGGTATAAGATTGTTGGATCACATGCTAAAACCATGAAGTGAAATATTGATAGTTGTGACCCTTCGTCCCCTTGTGATGTCAGCAAGAGCGGGGGTGGTGTTATTGGTTATTAGTTATCGATTGTCTTGTTAGATGTAGACCATTAGATGGCAGGGGATCACAAGGGGGTTATGCGTTATATTATCGACCGTATATTGATTTCATGTAATGCGGGTTGTCAGATGGCATGAGGTGGATTTAAGGTTGAGCATTAGGTCGGGGTTCGAGGATTGATCCTTGTTGACAATATTCAAGCTTTGGGGGTTGGGAATGGGCAAACCTCCAATTGCCTAGAGGAACACGCCTGCTCACATGGACTGTCCACGATGGTGGGGGTATGCAAGTATATATATATATTATACTATATATATATATTATATAGATATATATATTTATATATATATATATTTTATATATATTATATATATATATATATATATATATATATTTATATTTAATATATATATAATTTCATAAGGAATGCGCCACCCTAAGGTATGGTTGGTTATATATTTAAATATATATGTTTTTATATAGGAGGAAGATACACAACATGCAACGGTGTGGTGCAAAACAAGAAATGAGGAAATGAGACATGCCATGTGGGCACCACATGGAAGTAAGGAGAGGTGGCATTATTTAAATTAACCAAATCATAAGGGATATAACTTATGACCTTGGAGTCCAAATTGGACAAACGTTATGTCGTTCGAAAAGTATCACCAAGACAAATAGGATGATGACATCCAAACTTAGGTTTTGGAAATTGGGAAGAAAGTAAAAAAAAAATATTATTATTATCACGCGATTTCTCTAACTGTACTAGGGAATTTGGGTTATCAGCGTGAGCACATCCCCTAGGGTAAGGGGGTATGTTTACATGTAATTTTCTTTCTAATTTTCCATCTTTCAATATTTCTTCCATTTGTATATTTAGCAATCAAGAGCAAACTTATTAGTGAATGTAGCTTCTATATTGATTCCTATTGAAGGCTTTGGACCTAAATCTTTTTCTGTTGAGTTGATTTATAGAACGTCCATTCCTTTTAACATTACCAATTGGTGTGTCATTGATAATGAATGGTATATCATTGACTTCCTCCACATGGAAGATAACTTCTCATATGCATTGATTAATGAGCTTACGCATGACAAAAATATTTGAAACTTCTCGCAAGACCAAAAATATAGTAAATTTAACCCCTAAAAATGTTGTGAGATTGGAAAAATTTTATGGTTTCCATCATAAATTTAAAAGGGTGGTAAATTCCAAGGCTAAAAGTTTCGAATGAAATATGAAATCATTAATTTAGGGACAGATTGTACCCCAAAACAAGGATCATATTTTATTCATCTGTTCGGGAAATACAAGGATGTATTCGCTTAGACATACAATGACATGAAGGTTTTTGATCCCAATGTCAGGCTATATGTCATCCCATTGAAACCAAAAACCAAGCCCTTCCAACATAAATTAAGGAGGATGAACCCTAATTTAGAACTTGTTGTGAAGGTTGAATTGAATAAAATGCTTGTAGCCTGAACAACCTTACATGTTTGTCATACCTAATGAGTTGCCAATTTGGTACCCGTGAGGAAGAAGAACATAGGTATTCAGTTGTGTGTCGATTTCCAAAATCTTAATAAAGTCTTTGATAAGGATAATTAGTTTGTTCCACTGTAACAACCCCAGGTTAAAAGTTCATGTAATAAAGTTAATAAAGGAAAAATAAGACCATGGTCATGGGACACTTATTCCTTGAAGTTGAATGTTGGGCAAAACATCCTAGTGGGCATCACTTGTTGTTTATCATGGCTAAGGAAATTGAAAAAATCAATGGAAAAGGCATTGAAAAGGCAAAGAGGCATTATTGGAATTTATTTATTAAAATAAAGAAAAATAGGAAAAATGGAGATTAATGTCACAGGCTTGAATGAGGAGGAAATTGAAGGAAAATAGAGGAAAAATGAAGAAATTAGAGGCATCAATAATAAAAAGGCTTTCGAGGATTAGGTCAAAAAAATTTGTTAGTCTTTTTATCAATTTAGCTTTGGAATTGGTTTTAGAGAGGAGACGAGCAAGGATCAAGCAAAGGACAAGAAAGAAAAGGAAAGCAAAGGAAGGACAAGAAAGAAAAGGAAAGCAAGGATCAAACAAGGAAGAGTTGGAACAACCAATTACAAAGGGATTGCATTGCAAGTATCACGTTACATGTATGATTTACTTTCTAGTTTTCAAATGCATGGTACTTGCATATGTGTATATAGTTCATTTGATGCCATGGGCATGGGTTTTGTCGGGTTTGACAGTGGTTTCAACCTTGACTTTCCAATTCTTGGATAGTCATTGTGTGATGGGATTCATTCTTGGTTGAGCTTTGGATTGCCATAAGGCTTTGGATCCGGGAGAGGTGGTATTAGGAAAATCCCAAGGGTTGGGCGTGGAGATGGTTTTCCTCGGGAATCCCTCAACAGGTGGGTGGAGAGTAGAAAATTCCTCAAGGGATGGTGAAGGAATTCTCAGGCATCCAAATTTGGTTTGGTTTTGTGATCTCGGGGCCATTTTAGGTGAGATCACAGTAGTGTGAGGGTGGAGGTGGTTTAACTTTTCGATTCCCTTGGTTGTTTATGCATTGATTTATCCCATGAGATCCCACATTCATGCTTGGAATATGGCACGTGGGTGATTGGCTGAAAGAAAGATTTAGTTCAACCCAATCTATGGTTGGGTGGTACATGGAAGTCCCTGTCTTGGTTGGATTTTTTATATGTTAATAAGAGCTCATTTCCTCTTGTATTTTATGAGTAAATGTACTAGTTATGATGTGGCTTTGATGGATGTTCTAACATAATTATTCTGGTTATATGCTAGTTATAAGCATGGTTTTATGACATATTCTAGTCATGGATCTTACCATGTTTTGATTGGTAAATGGATGGTTATTGAATGCATGACCTAATAGTGTTATTGCATCTATTGTGAGAGGGTATTAGATCTTCTTGATGATTCTTAGATAAGTATCAGACCCCTATTTTCAGATATGCAGTCATGACATGTATATTACATGTTCACCATATGTTTGATGAAATTACTATCATGGTCAGGCTTGGTTAGGTCAATTCCTTGATCAAGTTTTGTGTTAGAAGCTTTTTATTTGTGTCATTTATTGTTCTAGAAAGTATCATCAAGTTATGGGCAATGGTCTAGAGACTAGCCCTGAAAATGTGGTTGAGATTCTAAGGTTGCATGCTCATACTGGAAAATCTAGATTGTGGTCGCTAGGAGGCAGAGTTATCCATGCGATTGGAGGGTTACAACTGTGTTGTGTTGTACAACAACTCCCCATTTCATAAAATTTTTCTTTAAAATCATAATATGAAATGGGTCCCTTTTAAACATAGATGTGTGAATAAATTGGTATCAACTCATCATTAGAAAAATATTCATCAAAAGGTCCAATGGAAATGTTATATTTTAAAATAAACCTTTTGAACTATAATGAAATCGGTCTTGTGAATAAATATAAAGTTCTTTATTATTGTGATAAAGCGATCGCAAGATCGCATATTGCAACAATAAAGAAAACATATGCATGCACCCATTGACTTACTCCGATTCGAAAAGCGAATAACTATCGGATATCGGGAAAGGCGAGTAGCAAGTGTAATGAAAGACCCTCCCTCATTTCTCCGATGCGATATCGCTATCGGCAATCTGAGGATGCAACCCAGCACATGTTTAAGACACCTTCAAATCTCCTGATGTGATAAGGTGTATCGCCATCGGCGATCGGCGATGTTACAATTGCTTGAGTAGCGTGACCCGAACCCATTCCCGATTGCAATGCATTAAATAAAGGCGTGTGTTCCAAAACATATTTAAAAGGCTTGCATGCATTATTTTGGACTATTATTAAAGCCTTCCTGTTCACGTTACCAATCACCGATTGCGATTTACTTTTGATTATCCGCCAAAAATCTAAGCCACGCTTGAATGGATCATTCGGCATATAAACGATATGATGGGTACTTAAAACTCCTTTACCATGATTGACAAGTTAAACGGCCAATTAATGAAGCAGTTACACCGAGATTTTCCCTTAGATTGTATCTGCGGCAGTTTCACTATAATCTTTGATTATTCGCTAATTGATATAATTCTTTCATATTGGCTCATACTACCTATTCTATGTATCACATTGGTTTCATTCCTTGCGCAGAACTCCGCCGAAATAACAAATTTGAAACAAATGGGAAACAAATCCAAGAAATCCGCGGCGGCAATGGCTCCTACAGCAACAGTGCAGTCGACTAATGATCCACGACCAAGTAAAAAAGGTTTAATCTCCGACACTACTTGTCTCGGCCTTGGAAATACAAGTTGGCAAAGAATCTACAATTTAATTGAAGCAGAGGAGCCTGAGGAAGCATCAGAAGGAGCTACTGCAGATTCAACTAGTAAATTGGAAGCTTCCCTTAAATATTTAGCTTATTCGTACTTGCACAGGATAGCAGCACGTGAGAAAATTCTTCCATACACTGATGTAGTGCGATGGGCGGTAGAAGAAATTCCAGTTTTTAAACAGAACATTTTGCACAGTTAACGGAAGGATTTTTGGCTTATTTCAGCCTGATGACTTAAGGAAGATGTATCACCTACCTGAACCTAAAAAGAAATATAACAAAGCCTTTCTTGAAAAGTTCGCAGAAGAGAATGAGACTGAATCGGCCCCAATTAAGCACTGGAGACAAAATCCCGAAAAGCACAAACATGAATCATCAGGTAAGTACTCTGTAGATTCATTGTGTTCTCCTTAATGTTATGCCGGGGCAATGATGTGTAGAATGTGGGGATTCAATGATTTTGCGAAGTTTACTGTTGAACTGGTTCCTTTGATGGAAGCGGCGGTTAATAGTGAAATGATGGATTGGGCAAACATATTGTCCGACAAGTTAGCTACTGTAATTCTTGAATTTAGATCAAATACTCGCGTAACCACCAGAACTATTCCCCCTCTCTATTGCAGTGCTAATGTTACGGATACTCTTTGCTTTAATTCTGAATTTCCCATACTCGGATGGAGATGGACTTCACAAGACCCTCAGCCAATCCACATTTATCATCAAAAGTTATGGAAGGCGCACTATAAAGACTACTTGTACCAAATTGGTAACGGTTTCATGTTGCCTATCTATTATGCCATTTTTGATAAGCCTGCCCCAAAGATTTCAATGGAAGTAGAGATTGACTTGACTGTTGTAGGGAATTGGTTCGAGGAAGACAAGTTTACATATATAAGTGTTTTTGGTAGTCTCACAAGACCTCATGTCCTTCCTCTGTATGTACCCGATAAGCTGTTAGCTCGAGAATTGGCTTACCAAATAACAACAGCAGGAATATCCAAAACTCTTAGGAATTCTAAAAAACAAGCTTGGCCTACATTCCTTTGAGATGTGGTGTTTATACCCTACACGATTACAAGCATGCTGAAAAGGAGGCAGAAAAGATAAACATGCTCAATCTCGCAACTATTCCTAACAGGAAATTCGATCCAAGGAAAGTTGCCTATACTGTTCTTAAACAAGCCAAACTAACAAGGTTTGAACATGAAAAAGACGAATTTGATGACCTGTTTTCTTCAGCATAATCATTATTCCAGGTACAAACATTGGCCAAAATGAAATATAATGATGAAGGGCTAGTAGAATGTAATAGGCTTAGAGAACAGAGGTTGCAAACTCTACCTCTGGACTTATTAGTGACAACCCCAACAACTCAGTCAAGCGAGCCTGAACAACAAATTATTGATAAACCTCCTACTATAGAGAAGATTCCCGAAAAAGGAAAAGAACCAGAGCAGAAGAAAGAGAAGGGGAAACACCAGGGGAAGCAACAGGAGAAAGAGCAGAAAAAAGAACAGGACAAGAGCAGTGAACACATCAATCTAGATACCCAGATTGATCCCAAGCTCCTCCAAGAATGGCAACAATTCGATTCTATTATAAGCAATCTGGAAGGTTCACAAGGTTTCAGCACACCTAAAGTAACAATCGGTCAAGATACAACGGAAACAACGGTTCCAATTGAAGGAACCAGCGGCCTACCCATCAGCACAAATGTATAAATAATTCCTAAGGATCCATCCGATCAGATTGTTTTGCAGATAGAAGACATACCACCATTAGACATCTTTTACAGTCCAAAACACAGGGCTGTAGTGAAAAGACAAAGGAAAAGGAGGAGACTTGATCAATCTTCCCTTTTACCAGCATAAACAGAGATGGCTAATGTGGTATGGAAGGAAGAATTTAACCCTTTTGATGACCTTACAAAACTTTCTCAGTATGTCGGAGCCTATTCGGCAACCACTATGGATAAAGCCTCGGAAGTAAGCAATCTACTTAAGGAAAGAGACCAAACAATTGTTTCATTGCAGTCACAGGTGTTCGAAGCACAACGAAAAATAGAACAGTTAGAACAACACTATCGACACAGCAGCAGATAAATAATCAATTAAATGATCAATTTCTCAAGGAGAAGCAGATGATAGACTTAAGCGCAGTACAGAAACAAAAGGAATTATCTGAATCATTGGCCATGTTGAAGACAATAAATGAACAAATGAGTAAGACGAAAGACGAGAAAATTTCTCAACTGTCACACCAAGTAGAAAAGTTCAAGAGTCTTCCACAACCAGCAGATTTCAGGTCCGAAGCTCTCTAGATCAATAAAGCATTGATTACACAGCTAAAACTGCTATGTCATAACATTTCTCTGGTTGAGCCCCTTTGTGAGATTACTGCATCAATAGTTGAAAATTCAGTCGATGTCGGGCAGGATTTGGAACACGCTGATAAGACTCTAACCAATTTTCTCGCTTGGCAAGACACCAATGAAGGGCAAGCCGCACATCTGCCTAAAATTCTAGAGTCACAAAAAGAAATCCTTTTCCTAGAATGGCAGTCACAATTGATGAAAGCGGAGAGAGAAACCTCAAGATGCAGATTATCTACCAGTAATTTAATTGAGTTAATCAATGACACTCTTTATCTGTCTAACATGATTTCACAGTGCACTCCAGGTAAATTGCTGCCAGCCAAAGCATTGGAACAAACATGTAATCAAGAATTGGAGAAGAATGAAAGATTAATCGTCGGCATCCAAAGTTTAACTTGGGATACCTTTTGGTTTTTCTTAGTTAAACCATACAGTCAAAGGGTCACGCTCAAATGTTTAACCGATGTGATCGGTTGCATGATTCTCGAAATCCATGATGCCACATACTCAGTCCAATTGCATTCTCGTCTCACTCGCCCTCCAGAATTACAACCGATGCTTGCTATCTGCCAGCTCAAGCCAAAGGGAGATCATCCAAAACAATGAACCATGCTGTCGACTGCAAACAAGCTGATTCTAAGGAGATACTCATGATTTAGTTGTACCAATTAATAACATTCTATTTTGTAATTAGTTAGCCTAATTAGTATTTATAGGCCCTTTCATGCATTTAGAAAGGGTCCTCAGTTTTTGTATAAACTCAAATCAGGAAGTCACACTATTGTGCTTCTGGTATATTTTTTATAAAGAATGGGCCAGTATTCTGAATTTTAATGAAGAAAGCTTTAATGGGATGTGCACTATTGCCTTGTTGTGAAAGTGTTTCTAAGTTAGAGGAAGGAATTTGAATGCGATTGATATCGGGAGTGATCCAAATAACATATGGTACTATTATCTATGCTCTTGTTTCATTATTTCATGTGAATCATCATTTGTTTAATCTTGCTATCATTAGATATATGTATGTGTTTTAACAACAGTCCCTATACTTATCACTATTGAATGTTTAAGGAGTGTTATTATTTCAATCATATGTATGTCAGTGATATATGATTAATAGTGTAATAATGTTTTAATCATTACTTTGTTCAACTACTTGAATAAAGTAATTATCCTATGAATAAATGTCTTTGTTTACCAATAGAGTCATCTATATGCATGTTTGTGAATAAAGATCATCAAAAGTTACACTTAAGCAGAAATTCCCCGGGATAGATTAGTTGTTCATAATTTTACTTTTTAGATTAAATCATTCATCCATTATCATTATATATTAGAGAACCAACCATTTATCCATCCCCTTATCCATCATTGGGAAACTGGTCCCATTATTTCCAGTTGGAGCCACCACACCAAACGGAAAAGGAGCTGCCTTTAAGGTCCAGACCGGGTGGTTTTCCCTGATGTTGTTGCAGCGATTTTCGAGGCATCAACAAACCGATGGATTGCCTTGTTATGGAAGAAAATGGAAGACCAGATCACTAAAAAGGCAAGTTAGCTAAGGTTTTGGGTACCTGGAGTGGTTTTTTAGCTCTTGGGGGTCCTATAATTCCTGAGAAAGGTCAGTAAAGTTTTAGTTTGTTGATGCCACTTCCTTAATTGCACTTAGGAGGTTGAGTCATGTCATTGTAGCCCTCAACTCATGTTTACCACAACAAGCCTATGAAAGTGGGTAAATGTGGGAGGGGTGGCTACAATTTGGTATTATAGGAGGTTGCACTCTCTTTGGGTAATGTCTAATACCACAGATTCGTATCAGAGCATGGTTCAAACACTTGGAATGGATGGGATAGATGCATGTTGGTATGCATGAATTGTCATGGTTATGGTTGCCATGCATGAGGTCATGGTATGCATTTGGTATTGTCATGCATGATGTCG
Organism: Pinus taeda; assembly: GCA_000404065.3. NCBI lineage: Eukaryota > Viridiplantae > Streptophyta > Pinopsida > Pinales > Pinaceae > Pinus > Pinus taeda. Next base: position 1,170 of record APFE030013589.1, on the reverse strand, counting down.
GTATATTGATATGATTATGATTATAAAATTATCGTGCTAATGTGGATTGATTTTGTAGATGAGATAAGCCTCCCTTGAACATCATTGAGGTATGGTTTTGATTATGTTATCTATTTGGTTTACTTGACATGGTATGGTTGCAAGAAGAAGAATATCAAAGATGACGAGAAAAATGGTAGCTAGAATTCATGTCACTCTCCTTACACATAAGTTAAACAACAAGGAGATGAGTATTTTATTGATATATTAGATACATTGAGGAGTTTCAAGGCAGAAAATCATGAGTTGGTTGACGCTCTGGAAAGACTTGTAAGGGCCTAGGAAAAGTAGGCAGAGGTCAATATAGTCATCCTTCAGAGTTTTTCAGAATTGCAGAGATAGGGATAGTTGAGGATTAGTCCAGAATGGAAAGAGAAGTGATGCAGGGTTACCCCCACTTACACCCACAGTATGCATATACAATGCATAAGCACATCAGTTCCAGGAAATTAACTCTCTAGGGAGTCAAAATATTCAACCATCAATGGTTAAGGCCCCCTTATTAACTCAACGGAACCATTCATTACAATAGCTCAGTCTTTCATTTCTTTCTATCTGAACTCTATCCACCCTTATAAACCTTAGTTTAAACCCATAAGCCGCACATTAGGCCTTCATAACATTGTTGCCGCATATATATAACAAACCCCTCTTTAAATCATTAGGCCTTCAAATCAGCGGTCAATTTATGACTGTCGATCTAGACTCGATCCGACGGTTGGACTTTCAATTGATCAACAAAAAAGAATGGTGACCCTTCATCGTCGATCATCCTCCATCATATTCTGGAGTAGCTTAAGACCCTTTGGTGGGAGGTAAAGGCACGGGAGAAAAGAAAATGTAGACACCTGAACATAGAGCTGGATGATATCTCTAAAGCAATATAAGGCATTCTCCCACTACTCCTTGGTCATAAACCCTCGGATCATATTAGAAGCCATATTCATGCTCTCGAACTCAGAAAGAAAAATATACTTCTCATCAAAGAGACCACATGGCAACCACACACTAGCCAGAACCCTGCAGATATGTTAACAAAAGTTGTAACCAGGGAGAAACTGAGAATATGCTCAGTTTCAGTTGGTCTTCAAGGATGACGATGAAGATGAGAAATAGCCAGGTCCAAAGAGG
>APFE030013579.1:0-102034 GCA_000404065.3 Pinus taeda | reverse complement strand
ACTCTTGTTACATTTCACAGGTAAAGCATCAATAGACATTCCTTTCTACTTGTTCAGAAGTCTTAGTAAAATGTGTGACAAAGTCCAGTTAAAGAAAGATGATTGTGAAACATCCCTGTTTCACCATGGTTTAGTAAAGTTGCTGGTGTTAGATGGTTTGCAAAAAATTGGTAGATATTGGGATTCTTTTATTTTTATGGTCGGCTTTCAAAGCAAGACAGGTCTCACTCCAATGCCGGATAGGGAAAAAGAAGGAAGAATTGAAGAACCTACCTTGGTTGAGCTCAGAAAGGAGGTGAAAGACCAAAAGAAGCCCAAAACCAAGTCAAGGAAATCAGAGAAGTCTGTGGTCATAAAGGAGACACCTAAATCATCAGCAAAGGAGACACCCAAGTCATCAAAGGAGAAAATCAAACACCAGAAAGATGCACCAGGGCCAAGTGGAGTTGAACAAGTGTCAAGAATCAGAACCAGAAGTCAGCTAAGTAGAGAAAAAGGAAAATAAATAGCGGTGGAAGAAAGCCCTATGTCAAAGGCTAGTCTAAATGATTTGCTTGAGGCAATTGATTTTGAACAAGCCAAATCAGTGCAGGTTGAGTCAATGCCTATTGACCTAACCCAATCATCACCTGATAGTACCAAAAAATCAAAAGCCTCAAAAAGGTTAAGGTTTGAAGAGTTTGGTAAGGAATTCATGGTAAAACCACGAAGGCCAGTCACCAGGGGGCAAATCAAAACAGCTGAGCAAGTTCACAAGGATGAGGTAGTTGTCAAGGTAACTGCAACAAAGGAAATTAAACAACTGCCTAAAGCAGAGAAGGCAGAGGAAATCAAAAGAAAACCATACACCAGAGGACAGGCCAAAGAAAGGGAAAAGCAGATACCTCAAGCAGAAAAAGCAAAGGAAGTCAAAAAGAAAGATATGGATAAAAAAGTTCCCATTGTCAAAGAAACCAAAACCTCATCTTCAAAGGAAAAATGGGAGGTAGCTAAGGAAGAAATGGCTAATTTGGAGAAAACTGTATCAGAAATTGAGCCATGGAAAAAGAACTTGCAAAGCTAAAAGCTCAGTTAGGCAAGTTAGCTACCAAATGAAAATTGCAAATTTTTAAGGTCAGATGTTGCCCCAAGTTTTTGTTTTATTTTTCTTAAGTTCATGGGTTTTTAAGGCATATATAAAAGGAAGACAAATTAGGAATTTTGGAGCCAAAAGCGAAGCTGTAACAGTCACAAAGTAATTGATAAATTCATTGAAGACTGTAATTTTGGAAAAGAACAGCAGTTTCGTAGCGCGCTAAAAAACTGCTGTAGGTGACTGTTTTGTAAAAAACAATGAAATTGATGATGAGGTCAGCAAATTTTGAAAAGGAATGCCTCGAGGGCAGAAAAGAGACCATACAAGGTTGCCAAAGCATCCAAAGAATGACAAGTGTAAGTATTGGAACAAAAAGGTGAAACATTTTGGTTTTTTGCTAAGTCTTCCTAAAGCTACTTTATGACCGAAATATTAGGGTTCTGGTAGGGTTACCGAAATTTTGGGTTGAACACATGTCCAGTTCACAATGCATCCAGATCATTAGGCATATGGTGTTATGCGTGGTCATCAAAGGTATTAAACAGCTTCAAGCATGTTCTTTTGGAAATAAAGATTGATGGAAGGCAGGGACCGTGAAAACAGAGCATATATCTTCACCAAATAATGAGTCATCAGCACAGTTGGAACCCAAGGCAGCTCGTTCAGTGAATGCCTCTCAAATGCATTTCAGCCACTACAGAAATAGTACAAGTGTCAAAGCTCAATAAGGAATCATGCACATGAGGAGATAGAATTAGAGTTTGAATAGGAATAGGACTCTATGTATTGAAAGCACAATACCTCTGTATTTAATAAGTTAGTTTAATTATAGATAAGGCAATTAATGATAGATTTTCGAGCTCCCCTCATGCTGGAGGAGGAGACTCAAGGTAGTTTAGTTTTGTTTCCTTTATATAGGAAAAACTCTGATGTAAAAGGGGTTGGAGATTTTTATAAAAAACAGAGTTTTCATATTGGCTTATGTAAAGTACTTTGACAGTAATAGAAAGGATACTTTTTCTTCCCAAGATTCATCTTGTGTTCCAAATGCTCAGAATACATGTGTTTGGTTTTATTCATCTTGTTTTACAGTTCACTGAACATGCAATCACTCTGAATTCACATAAGTGCTCAGACTTCCTGTGTATGTTTTTTGAGTTGAGGTTCTTCTTAGTAAATGTTTTGAGCATTGAGACATTATATGCCTTGGTTTCTATGATTGAGTAGCTACTTGTTTACTGCAGAAGTGTATGACTCCATGGGCCCAATGGGAGAAGCCTTATTTTTGTAGTTCCAACCAGCATAAATTTCATATACTGTTTAAAGAGTTAGCCATCTTTCTTGCCCTTTAATGCATATCAAAAATATGTGAGAGAGCCCTCTCTTATTAAGGTGGCTAAACCTTAGTCTAAAGCCTGGTCTGAAACAGTTTCATGAGATCTTATTAAGTAGCAGCCCTTAGTATTGATTTTATGATAACACAAGTCTTCAATAGCCTCCTTCCATAACCAATACCATGACATCTCAAGCAAGCGGGAGAATATCAACACTCAAGGAAACAAGGGTTTCCTAAAACTTGGTGTTATAAACATATTTGGGCACATCAATCCCAAACTTATATGTCGATGTATTAGGGCTCATCAACCCCTAAAAGATTTGTTTCATACCCTAAAGGAACATAGTCATCTGAATACATCATTCCCCAAAAGTTCCATCTGAGAAACCATCCAGAAATTCCCTAAATTGAACCATACTCACTGCTCCACTGGCAAAGTACGATGCATACTGAGTGGTACACTGCTATGGTGTGATGCATATTGTTTAGGCCTTCTATAGGGTGAGATGGGTGAGGATGGACAAATTTTTGGGACAGGTTTTTAGTTGGTTGCTCATGGAATCTTCTAGAAACTTCTCCTGTGCCACTTGCCTCTCTGAATTCACCCAAGGATGAACAAGGAAACTAGGAAACCATCTCCAATCCCTTCTCTTGTGGAACCAATCGTAACAAGTAGAATGACACTAATCAAACCCCATGGATGACTCACACCCTTGCAGAAATCTATAAATTGATCTCCCATCTAAGAGATCAGGAGGCTGGAATGTTGTGAATTGCAAGTAAGTGCTGATAGTTTGTCATTGAGGAGAGAGCATTGTATTCTTGTTGGTTTTATCTTGCTATTTCATGAGGTGAAGAAGGATTGAAGCTAGGAGGATGGCACTGGATCAAACAATTGGGTTGTAATTCTCCTTTCTATTAATAAAGATCTTCAAGTTTTCTCCCATTTGATTGTGCAATTGTGAATGCTATCATATGTTCATTATATATCTGATTCTGTAATGTTTATGTTGTAATAGATCATGATGCATTGACGGTTCTTTGTTGTTGTACTTGTGCAGGTACTCTCCAAGCGTGTTAAGTACAGGGAGGAGTTGCAGGATCTGCCAAACGAGTGAGAGATCAAGCAAGGGATTGAGCGGAAGTCCATGTTGGTTCCACTATCTTTCTCTTATCTATTACACATAGGAAAAGTCATTGAATTGCTTTAAACTATTATTTCTAGGGTAGCTTCCAAACCTAGAGGGTTAGTTGTTCGACAAGACACTAATTTTCCTAGAAACAAATTGGCGACTCCATTGGGGAATGAACAAATGTTTGTTTATTGTTATTGTTTGTTTTATGTTCAATTTGATAAACTATAGACAGAGTCTGAAGCCAGCCAGGTAGCTTTCGAACTGCTCTTGCTTTGCAATTGCATAGTAGATGAATGTTTCTTCAGTCAATCTCTGGTTTAGTTTATGAATTAAACATTTGACTTGCAAGAACATCTAGATGCCCTTTTTGGTAGCTCAGTAACCTCTCAAGACATTCCATCATACTTTTCTCATTAATGTTCATCAAAACCACACTTGATTTCATTGAAAATTGCTCCACATTTGAGCCAAAAACCTTTTTACTTGCGCTCCATGGACCATCGCACTGCCTTCCACTATGACTCAGTATGCATAGCACCTCCTGAGTGTAGAAAGTGAAATGCATCTCAATTTCTGTGAAGCCTACGTGCGATGATTGACTGAACTCTTTTTCCATCTAGAAATTGAGGGTTTTTTATTTGTTTTCAGTTTTGTTTGGTTGTTTTCCTGCAAATAAACAGTGCCTCTTCACTAAAGCTTACTTGCATCTCTTAGATCAGCCTCAATCACATTAGTATTAGTGAATTTTTTTTGTGTATTTGTTCCTCATTTACAATCCTTTGTCGAAAATTTGTTTTAGTCGATTTGTCGCTTTGATACAAAAGTGTCGTAATTGTCGTTTTTTGTCAGAAAGAGAAGTGTCATAAATTCTTCCTTCCCTTGATAATCGATTAAAATTTTCTTGATGCATTTGGTTTGATTTGTTTACATTCAAAGTGTCGAAAGCATTTTTATTCAAAATTGAAAGTGTCGTTTTGAGTCTTCCTTTCTCTTTTTGAAGAAGAAATTGTCGAAAATGTCATTTTGACTTAAATATTTCAGATCTTTACTGCCTTTAGTTTTCCTTTTTGCATCTTTCACATTAAGGAAAGCAAAAAAAAATACATGCATTTGCATTTAGCATTTCATGATTTGTATGTGAAAAGATGATTTAGGGAAATGCACTAGTGTGTGCTCTTTGCTCTTTGCTTAAAAGCATTGTTATCTTCTTTCCCTAGTAGATAGGATTTTCATTGCTCAAATAAACAAATATTTTTTATCATTGTAGATTGCATCTAAGGAATTTCATATCATCATTACATGGTGAACCATTGAAAGGAAAACTCTAAACAAGATCAACTTTAAAATGAATTTCAATGAACCTAACAACGCTTTGGAACTTAACGCAACATATCTAGAGGTCTAGGCTAGTGACGTGTTCCGGTGTTGTTAGAACTAGTGGCTATCGTTTTCATTGAAGGTTGGGTGATTCCTCCTCCTTGATACGACAAGTGCTAGCATGGACTTGTGCTCCCTGTACCATCATGTATATATTGGGAGACCACAATAGGCTTAAATCCTTTATCCATAGGAAACTAAGTCTGATGCCTTATTGATCGCAATGCACTGAACACAACATTCGGGAAGATTGACTGTTGTACATAAGTCCTTGGTAATTTCTCTTTAATTTATCACCAAGGTGTATATTGCAGTTTTGCGATTGGTTTGGTAATCCCTTTGTCTAGATTTTCCAGAGTAGTCACTTTCGTTCCTTTTTAACTCTCTAAACGAAAAGGTCCATCTGAGCACTTGTCCTTTGAGGCTCATTAAAAATCGAAGGAGACTAGAGTCATCTTTAGCTTTTTCTCGACTCTTAAAAACTGAAAAAGCAAAGTTGTGTCCAAGCGTCATTAAAATTAATTGAATCCAAAATAACATCATTTCCCCCTTAATTTTGAGTTGAGCAAGTAATCCACAATCATGGAATAAATTCAATCAAAACCCCGTCGTTCGCAGAGATTAACGAGTCAACTGTCTTTGCCTCCGGAAGTGAAGCCAATCCGGACAAAACGATCACGTTTAACTGAGTCTAGTTCATCTAGTTTATTTGAAACTTTTGTTTCAACATCGTCAGAGACTCCAGTTACTCTGATTATTTCTGGTACATATGCCTTCAAAGAGGAAGTTCCACAGTTACAATAGGACATTAGAATTGATCCTAGTGTAACGATAAACACTTCTATATCTGAAACAACTCCATCTAGAGTTGATCCAGAACCCATCTCAGTTCAAACTAAGGCTACATTTGAACCAGTAGTTGTTCAAGAACCTCTCTTTGAGCCTGAAGTTCATTTACCTAAACATCTGGACTTTGAGTTTCAGTATTCAAAAGGTGTCACCCCTCCAGTATCTGTCACTGCAGAAACTATACCTTCTTTGGCTCCAAGGAAACTATTCTTGGTGGCAGCAAGGACACCTTGGTCCCAGCTCATGGTCCCACTGAGGTGCTTGATAGCCTTTTTCTGAAGATATTCTTTGTTATTAACCTATCAAATCAATCTGAACATGAAAAGCCTTTTTAATCATCAAAAGCAATCTAAATAACAAAACAAGATTTAAATCTAAATAGAAGATTTTATTCTAAGAATGCAGCAAAAACACATAAAGGTAAACAAAGGAAGTATTGGGCACTTGGATTGGGCCCAACCCCAAGAGCTATAGCCTCCTAAGAGAGATTAGATCTGGTGCAAAGCTAGATTCATATTTATTGATCAAAAGAATAGTTACATTCCAAAAACTGTCCACAAGGAAAAGCTTGAAAATGTGCTGAAATGCAGAGCTAATCTACTACCTAAAAAATGACTAAAACCGAACTACAAACTAGCTAACTTCTGCCTACAAAGTGACCAACTAAAATGAGGCCCTAAGCCTTCTTATTTATACAAATTGAGGACCCCAACAGCCCTCCTAAACTTTAGGAACTCGGCTGCCAAAACTTGTAGTTAACAGCACCTTTACTAGCCCTTGCTCAACTGCCCTTGTGATAATTGATGTGGTAGGCCTTGAAATCTGAGCTGATGGTGGAGAATTTGAGATAAGGGCCCATAAATGAAGGGGACACCTTTCTACAAATCATCTCCCTTGTTCTTCCACGAATTTGGCTGCCAAGTGCTCATTAAAACCTTTGATTTTGTCTCAAAATTGACCAAAAAACTGCACAAATCACCCATTAGACTTGTTGGCATAATGGCTAACCCAATTCACTCTATTAGCATAAATATAATCAAAAACATGCAATAAACTAATGAGAATGGTGGATTAAGTCGAATTAGGAGGGTGAATGAGCCCATATAATTATCCATTTTTGGGGCTCATCAGTAACAACACACATTTAATCCTAAAATAAGAACTAACATACATCTCTTCCATAAGTAGTACAAAAGGACTATTTCTCCGAGACATACAAGAATAATTCACTAAAGTAACAAGAAATATTGGGAAATATATAACTTATACAAAATGCACCGTTTTAGGATATAACATGTTTAAAATGGTTGTTAATGGTGGCAAAAGAAAATAAAAAGGAAACGGAAAAACATGTCAAAGGATGGCATCACTAAGACCTAATAGTTGTCACTACTCCACATGGAAACCACCCACACCCACTACACATTAATGTGGAGCTCTCATGCCACAAATATAGTAAGCAACATTTTCATTCCTCTCTCAAGTTATTTTTGAGCATATTTCCTTTATTTACTAAATTTGTTGGATGTTTTTCATCACTGGTCTAGTTAACGTGATATGTTTGAGTCTTTTTGTCCCCTCCCTATGGGTTTTTCATTTTCACCATATATTTAATGCTTAAAATGATAAATCGACCAAAACCCCACTGACATTGCATAGAAATTTTTTGGTATACCCAAACCTTGGCTTTGTGCAATGCTGAAAGACATGCCCCAGTTCAGGACCCTTGATAGGACAATACATATCCTAAGGGTTTCCCTTTCCATTATCATGGACGATGGTGTTCATAACTTTAATTTTTTGTAGCTAGGTGTGATAAACTATTCAACATCAGAAATCTAGATCAAACCCTTTTCCTACAAGTCCATTTCCCAAGTCAATAGTATTCCAAGACAAATATATTCATGCCCTCGTTATGGCATGATCGTTTTTTATTTTTTGGTTTTCCTAATGCAATTAACAGGCTTAACCACCATCATGGATGTGTTGTTGGAAAAGTGAAGGCCACTCATGGAAAAAAAATCATAGAGAAGGACCATACATAATACATCAAGGGAAACTAAGATAACACATATTGCTCATAAGCTTATCTACAATGACACCCAATGTTTTGTTGATAGGGGAATCTCCTTCACATGGTCAAATATTTTCCAAAAAATTTAGAAGGATGATGTACCAACACTACCTAAAAATTACCCTATTGTGGATGTTTTCAAATGTGTTAAGAAATCCTGGTACACAAGGTAACATCTCACCCAACAATTTCTCCATGTCTAGAGACAATAGCCTAGATCATTAAGCACTTGGACATGGAAACATTCATGTTTAAGGACTATAAGGGGAAACTCGTAACATATTTTTTCCCTTTATATGTGATTACATACTACAAACTACCTCCAAAAGAGATTTATCTTAATGAAGATTGGCTAAAAGGGTTCAACCATCATCTCAAGGACTTAATGAAAAACTAGTGGATAAAAGATAAAAGCTTTGATTCCATATCATTTTAAAGGCAGCCAACAAACATTCTAAAAAATCCTTATCAAATGGTACTGGTTATTCTTTATCAGCGCTATGGGAAGCCAAATGTAGATGAGTTCAAAGAATTATGGGTACCCCTCATGTATTATTTCACTATTGTTGGACACAAGTTCAACTAAGTAGACATTATATCCAACTCCTTGCAAACCAATACCAGAGATGTGCAAAGGGAAAATATAAGGGAGCTACCATAGTTCCACTTGGCCTTATATCTCATAAATGTAGTGTGCTCCAAGAATATATTTCCAAGCATGGGATGGCATTAGACTACCCAATCACCACCAATTAACATCCATCACATGGAGATGTAGGAATTCAACTATCACACTTCCTACACTAAAATTTGCCACAATTTTTAATCCCCATCTATTAGATATTATTTAATGCCTCGATTCCGTGTATGTCAATTTAGACCATGAAAATTGTGAGGAAGGTAGGGGACCAGTTCGTATAAGAATATGGAACATATTTGAGGATCTTCAACACTATAAATCCACCTTACTCACCTACTACCAATATTTTTCACATATAAGATCATACTTAAGAAGATTGTATATTGAGCAATGACAAGGGTTGGAGGAGCCCTAGTCAAAGACAAGAAAACACCATGGACATGAAGGAAGTATGGTCAAATTTTGAAAATCTGATAATTTTCAATTTCATGGAGTTTCCATTCTAGATATATGATTTTAGATTAGAGGTTAGAACCCATTTCCAAACCTACAAATACAAATGGGAATATTTGTCAAAAATGTGGACAACAGAAGGGAAATAAAATAAAATGGAATTTTTTTCAGGAGAGGAGCTAATCGTCAACAAACTCAAGTTGATAAAGATGAAATACAAGCTAATAAGAAAGCTTTGAGGTAGAAAAAGGATACTCAACTAGATGAAGAAAAAGAATTCATGGAATACAAAGAAGGAGCAAGGATACAAGCATAAGAAGAATTGAGAATAAGGAAAGAAGAAAATGCTTGAAAAAAGGATGAAGAATGAAAAGTAGAAATAGTAGCCCAAGCAACAATAGAAGTAATGACTCGGTCAAAACAAACATAGAACCAAACTCAACAAAGGACTTCCATGGATGTAGAATCTAAACAAGCATTCATACCTAAAATCGCCATAGTACACCTTCTAATTTAGGAAGTGGGCATAAACCCTACTAAAGTCCACAAGGTTGTAAGTCTTATTTCAACAAAGCCATGAGGATGATTGTTGAATAAACTAAGAATTCCATGCATTTACCTAGTTTGACTCTAGTATCAATGACCATGGAAAAGGCTATGGTACATAACATTTGCTTCGGTCCAACAACCATGGAATTGGATTGTACAACCTTATCTCAAGCCAATGAATAGAATGTGAAGGACATGTTAGAAAAAACATAGAGGCAGAGAGGAAGTATTAAAGAGTTTTAGCAATGGAACATGATTTTCAGAGAAGAAAATAAAGCTCTCAATAATGGGAATCTAGAATTGAAAAACTATAAAACATGCACTACTAAAGTGCATGAATTCCTAAAGGATATGGTTCATCAAGTGCATCCATGCCTTCTATAGCTATAAAAATTTCTCTTAGGATTTCCCCACGAGGGAAAGAACAGAAGAAAAAGGCACATAACTTAAAGGAGTGTTGGGAGTTGTAGAGCATCTAAAGTAGTGGCCCACGAAGTACCGCAATGTTCCATTAGAGTTATTTGGGAAGAGTGAAGATCAAATACTGCTTATTCTCTATTCACACTTCAAAAACTTATTAATTTTTCACATTCATACAAAAACTTGCAGACATAGGAAGCTACATCCATTAAATAATCTATTCATAAATTTTCTAGTGCATAAAAGGTACAGTAAGTAGGACATTTACTCTAACAATTTGTATGCACAAAAACTACATCCATTGAAGTTTTGAAAAACACTATGCAATCTAAAAACTACAGCCATTGAGGACTTTTGACAAACACTTTTCAAGCATGCAATCTATAGCGATTGAGGCCTTTTAACAAACACTTAGCAAACATGCAATCTACAACCATTAAGGCATTTTTTCAAACACTTGGAAGCCACAATCTCTTAAGGAAATTTGACATGAATATAAGATTCTCCCTCAACCTATTTAGATCATAAAATGTATATATTAATTCTACAAATGACAAAATATTAAAATAGTGACTAAATCATCTTATTCTTTCACCCAAAACTTGACAATGGATGCACACAGTTGGCAGCAGCAATTTGCAAAATCGCCTGGATTTACAATCTGGGTTTTGAAAAGCCTTTTTTTGGAATCAAATTAGGGGTTATAGTCCTTTATGGCACGGATACCCCCTGATGTTGTCCTGAATCAGTACGAAACCATGCATAGGCTCATGTTTAAAAACTAGCAAATACATTGACTCCGGTAATTTCATTTACAATTTTTGTCAACCAAATGGCATGCAAGATTGAATCTATAGCTATGCAAAACAAATAACAACCTATAATTAAATTATAATTACTTATGTATGGTCTAAATGCCTTTCAAAATCATTTCATCCACTGTAAGTCATCCGGAATTAAACAGGAACGCAACAAATTACAGATATAACCATAAATACAAATATGTAGTAGAAATAACACTTCATTTCATTAATATCAAATATTGAAATAAGCTTACAAACAGAATGGAAATAAGACTAGCTCGGGTGATGATAGCTTATCTCTGAGAAGAGATGTGGTGGCTACACCCCTGTGAATTGTGTTACAAAGAGGCTTGAAGGCCTATTTATTGTTGAGAAACAATGGAAAACCCTAAACATCGAAAAAAACGCGCCGAACTATGGGCCCCGTTTGGGTAAATTGGTACATCAACTTCCTGGGGTCGTAACTTTGGCATACGATCTCTGTTTGATGGGCGCAATACCTCGCTAGAAAGATGTATCCGAGAACTACAACTTTTGAGTGAGAAACATCAATCCATATTCCATGTTGCTCCTGATTTTCCCAAAAAAATTCTTTTAGGGCCTCAAAATGGCTTCAGAAGTTCAGGACCCGAAAATTTGCCAAAAATAGTAAATTGTACTACAAATAAGGAAACTGAAAAACTGAAAGAAACAATGGTTGGGGTCCAAGTGGAATAGGTGGATGGCCACCAATATCCACCTGGATCATTCCTCCCCCCTTAGGAAGCAATGGTCCCCATTGCGTTGAGTTCCTCCATGAGATGAGAAAACTTATGTTGAACTTCGTCCCTAGTGAGCCACTTGCCCTGGTGAAGGAGTTGGCCTACTTTAACAACTTGATATAATTGAATCCTTTGTTGTCAGGTGTTCTTGATTTGCATTTCCATGATCAGATCAATTGTGGCTTGCTCCATGCAATATGGATTTAACTCCGTAGGTGTGAGTTGTTATACAATGTCTGATGTGTCCAACAATGGTGGGAAGTATGGTCGAAGGTGGTCCACATTGAATGTTGGACGCAGGCCAAGGAATGAGGGAATGTTGAGCTCAAATGCATTGTTTCCCACATCCTTGGTAATGGCATAAGGACCATATCGGAGTGGTCTGATTTTATGATAGGCTCCGGTAAGGTGTTCCTTCTACAAATGCAACCAGACTTTGTCGCGCACCTGAAACTTGTGTGGCACCCGATGTTGATCATGTCACTACTTGTACTTGGCATTTGATTTCTCCAAAATGTCATAGACCTGCTGGTAGATATGTTGGATGTGCACAATGAAGTTGTTTGCCTTATCGGCTTTTTACTGGACATAAGCCGAATCTGCCTGAGTAGCTGCAAATGGTATGGCCACATCAATGGGACATAGTGGATGGAATCCCAAGCCCACCTGAAAATGGATGTGGCCAGTTGAGTTGTGGAGAGCCTGGTTATAGTTGAGATTTACATAGGGAAGGCTCTCATCCCATGCGCAGGGATGCTTTGAGTTGTACATGCACAAAAATTGTACGATCATCCTATTAACGACCTCTATCTGGTCATCAGTTTGGGGATGGAAAGTTGTGGACTTAGTGAGCTTAGTGTCTAGCATCGACTAGAGACTAGACCAAAATGTACTGAGGAACCTGCTATCCTGATCTGAGATGATAGACTGTGGGATCCCAAATTATACCCACACTCATTCAAAGAACAGTTTAGCAGTGGCTTCTACTGTGACATTCTTCTTACAGGCCACCAGAATGGCCATCTTCGAGAATCTATCGATGACCAAAAAAACACAATCGTTGCCATGCTTAGTAGAAGGAAGGCCTAGCATGTAATCCATGGAGATGGATTCCGAAGGTCGACTAGGGGTAGGCAGCAGAATATAAAGGCCTTGCTTCTTGATGGTTTGTTTGGCAATGGCGCAGGCAGTGCAGGATCTAATGTACTTCCCAACATCCTATCAAATATTCGGCCAGAAGAAATACTTCTGCAATACTGCCACTATTTTCTTGACCTCGAAATGCCCAGCGGTCTGACTGTAGTGCACTTACTAAATCATCTTAGCACGCTCGCTTGAAGGAACACAAAGGTGTCCCAAGTGGCATAGTAGGGCATCCTAGAAGGGCATCCTAGAGGTGAAAATCTGGAACTTGCTGACCCTCCAAGAGCATCTGTTATGTGTGGCCAAACTCTAGGTCGCTTTTGTAGACAAGTGGTCAATCAGAAGTCTCATGCCCACAAGAGTTGAGCACGGTGGTTAATGCCATGATCGGTGGTCGGTTGAGGTAGTCTGCAACATTATTGGTTCTACCCTTCTTATACTTGATATTCAAATGGAACTACTGTAGGTATGTGGACCACTTTTGATGGCAATCATTCTGCAACTTCCCTTGAGTCTATATGAACTACAAGGGTCAGTGCTCTATGTGGATGACCGTTTCCTTCCCCAAAATGTAATGCGTCCATTTTCAGCAAGCCTGCACAATGGAATACATCTCTTTGTCATAAGTGGGATGCTTCCAAACTATGTCTGAGAGTGTCTCACTATGATATGCCACTAGATGCCCTTGTTGAGTAAGGACTACCCCAATAGTGTAGTCATAGGCATCTATCTCGATCTCAATAAATGGTTGTTGCAAGTCTGGTAAAGTGAGAATTGGTGCAGAGAAGAGGCAATGTTTCAACTCTGTGAATGCCTTTTGTTGAGATTCAGACCAAAAGAATTTTTCTTTCGCTCCTCCCTTGGTGACTTGACTCAAGGGCCAAGTGATATGAGAGAATCCCAACATGAACCTGCGGTAGAAATTGCCAAGACCCAGAAAGCTATAGAGCTCTGTCAGAGTGGTTGGGGCTGGCCAATCCCAAATGACTTGGATCTTGGCTGGATTCACATGCACCCCTCGTTCATCAATAATGTATCCCAGATACTGAACCTGGGTCATGCCAAAAGTGCATTTCTCCAAATTGGCACATAGCTTGTGTTGTCACAATGTTTGGAGAACCTGTCGGATGTGGTCGAGGTGCTCTTCCAAACTCTGGCCAAATATTAGGATGTCATCCAAGTATAACACTACAAATGAGTTGGTGAATTTCCACAAGATGTCATCCATCGGCCTCATGAAGGTTGCAGGAGCATTCATCAACCCAAAAGGCATAACCAACCATTAAAAAAGGCCCTCCTTGGATTTGAAGGCAGTGTTCCACTCATCAGAGGGTTCGATTGGTACTTGGTGATAGTCGGACTTCAAGTTGATCTTGCTGAAATATTTTCCCCCTTCAGTTGGTCCAAAAGGTCATCAATCCATGGGATTGGGTACCTATTCCGGACAGTGAACTTATACACTGCCCGATAGTCAATATAGAGTCTCCAAGTCTCATCCTTCTTCTGTACCAACATGATCGGACTCCCACATGGTGATGAACTCAGACAGATGTGACCTTTCTGCAGCAGCTCCTTTATCTACCTCTTGATTTCGTCATTCTCCAAAATGGAGTGCCAATAGACTGGTCCATTGGGTAGCGGCACACTTGGGGTTAGATCGATGGAGTGCTTGACCTGACAGTGCAAAGGCACCCCTGTGGGGGAGGTGAAGATGTCCTTGTACTCCTCCATGACCCTATCCATATATTGTTGCTGTGCAGAGGGGCCCTGTCTAGAGGTCGTGGCCACCATCTTCTTCTTTCCTGGGGGTGTATCATCAGGAAAACAAATTTCCCGATTTTGGAAATGAGCTTACTGCATTGTTTTGCAATAACCAAAGAGATGGCGATAGATGGGTGTATGGTTGTGGATGTGTTGCGGTCAGTAAGCCTAGCCACTTCACGACCTCTGTCAAAATGAGGTTCTTTTGGCTCCTGCTATCAGCAATGAACTATAGAGGGGAACCCTTTACCCACATCTGGGAGTGGAAGAGGTGCTCCTCCTCCTATGGATCTTCAAGTTCCTCCTTCTGGATCTTTGTGGTGGAAATGGTGGCATTGGGCTCTGCATCAATAATCTGCTTCCCTCTGTCATTCCCCTTGTTAGGTTCTGACTCAAAGTTGGAATATGCATCTGATTTCGAAGCCTTTAGCTTGGCCACTAGTGACTACGTGACCCTACACTCACTTGTGTTGTGAGTGGAGTTCTTATGGAACTCACACCACTTTCCCATGTTTCTTCGACTTCACGGCATTGTTCTTTTCTTGTGGCTTGGGGGCACCTTTCCCTTGCTTCGGATTCGCAGATCCAAAGTCTCGCTTCTTCTGTTTAAAATTTTTCTCAATCTTGACGTCATATCGGTATACCGCGTCGAGCGAGGAGATGTCTAGGAATTCCATCTCTTCCTGGATGTACCTGTGTAGGCCACCGTGGTACTTGAGAACCAAATGCTTCTCAGAATCCTTGATACCCAACTTCATGTGAAGGTTATGAAAAGCATTGGTAAACTCTGGCACATCTTGGTCCCTTCCCTGTCACAGCATTGTCCACTTTATGTATTTATCCTCATAGCTCCTGACAGGGTAGTACTACTCCTTGATGGCATCCCAGAAAGAGTTCCAAGTGGGTGTGGCTGAAAATAGTGAGTTCCTACTTTCATCCTTCTTCTCACAGTAGATTTTCCACCAGTCCTTGCCGTGGGGGGCTGCTTTGATAAGTGCAAAAGTGATCTTTTCCCAGATGGAAAAATCATGAACGTAAAAATATCCTTCTAGCAGATTTAACCATTTATCTACAGCATTTGCATCTATCTGACCCTGAAATATGGGATTGTAAAAATTAACTTGTACCTTAAAGGGTGTGGCACTTCCAGAGTAGCTCTCGAAAGTAGATGCTTCGCCCTTGGGTAGTCACTAAATGATCTGGGCAAAGTTGTCCATCATTGCGCTCCTTTGTCACTCAAGGGTTTCTTCAAGCAAGATTTTGATAGGATCTCTTGCCCCCTTGTTACGAAATAAGTACCCTAGGGCTTTGGGTTGGAACCGCAACAGAGAAAGAGCAAACTACAGTAAGAAACACTCATACAACTCAGGCAACATGCTTATAAACAAACTATGCGATAGCGACCATACCCGGATGTCCTTCGTTTGGGTAGTTCCAGCAGGGTTCAGACCCTCCGCATCTCCTTATAATCTTCGAATCTACAAATCAACCAATTTGAACATACATAACAGCATATAGATAAAGCATTTTAATGAAACTAAATTTATATCATATAAGAAAATGATTAGTTATACATCAAAATAACATTCATACATGAATTACAATAGTATCTGATGCATAAACAAAGTTAATCTTAGGAACAAGACAACGCTTCTTTTTATTGTAGAAAGATATAACTAACATGGAGAGAATTCACCTAAGTCTTCTTCTTACGGCACCAAGCAAAACCGCCCTCCAAATCTATCCAGTCCAAGTTGTTATCACTTAAAACCATAGTTCACCTATGTCCAAAGATTCATACAAAAAACTTTTTTGTTTAAGTCAATAGGTTTCTATGTGTGTCACTTTGAAATTAGAATTTCAAAAGGTATTGAAGTGAGTCCTTGTAAAAAACCGTTAGATACCCTCCATCATTATTGTTTAAAGCATGTCTTGTCTTGTTTGCGTCATTTGTATTTTGCGCAGTTTCGCAGCGCAATCTAATTGGCCAATTTAGCTGCGCAATCATTTTTCCACCTTTCCGCAGCCTATCATTTACCAGCCATTTCGTAGCGCGTTTTGCCAATTCATAATTGTCTGCGCTACGAAATCAGGGATTCGGGGTTTTTGCAGCGCGTTTTCTTGAAATTTCAAATCTGGGGAGATGAGTCATTAGGTCCGTCCACATTTTGTCAGTTGATGTCTTCTCCAGGTCATGATAGGTTATCATTCCGCCATTAGGTTTAGGATCACGCACATGGCAATCATTTTAAGAGATTTTATGAGGTATGGTTGTGTCATAATGTTTATTCATGGTGCGTTAACATGCATGTTGTATGACGAGTTTTTGAAAAAACGCAAAGAAGCCCGAGTTTTCATTTAAAGGGATCATTGCAAGCGAGCCTGCACTCCAAAGCCGAAGCTGTTTTTTGAATTGTAGCTGCTATTAGTTCTCTGTGTGAAGATATTCTAAGAAAGATGGAGAAAAGAGTACATTGATCCGGAAGGTGCCTAAGAACAGAGCCAGAGGGGCTTGATCTTACACTCAGAGATGAAGGTGTAGCAAGAGCCTTTAAAAATGCTGGTTGCTGGAGGTTTTGCGAAAAGTTGAAGGGAGGACATGCAGAGGTAACAAAAGCTTTTGCATTGAATTTTACTGGCTTGAATTCTAAGGTGTCAATGCTAGAATTTCCTGTGTCTCCACAAGCCATTTCTATTGTCACTGAAATTCCGAGAGGAGGACAAGAGTGGTTTAAAAATTTTAAGTTTGACATGACTCCCTGTAAGGAATTTTTGAAGGAACAGTATGTAAATGAGGACCTCACCAAAGCTGTGCCAAGGAATTATGTAAAAGAACATTATGCTCTGCTCCTTACAGGCATCCAGAAATACCTAACATGTGAGGGGAGGTACACCAAAGTTTACTCTTATCATTTCAAACTCTTGTTGCATTTCACAGGTAAAGCATCAATAGACATCCCTTTCTATTTGTTCAGAAGCCTTAGTAAAATGTGTGACAAAGTCCAGTTAAAGAAAGATGATTGTGAAACATCCCTGTTTCACCATGGTTTAGTAAAGTTGCTGGTGTTAGATGGTTTGCAAAAAATTGGTAGAGATTGGGATTCTTTTATTTTTATGGTCGGCTTTCAAAGCAAGACGGGCCTCACTCCATTGCCGGTTAGGGAAAGAGAAGGAAGAATTGAAGAACCTACTCTGGCTGAGCTCAGAAAGGAGGTGAAAGACCAAAAGAAGCCCAAAACCAAGTTGAGTAAATCAGAGAAATCTATGGTTATAAAGGAGACACCTAAATCATCAGCAAAGGAGACACCTAAGTCATCAAAGGAGAAAATCAAGCACCAGAAAGATGCACCAGGGCCAAGTGGAGTTGAACAAGTGTCAAGAATCAGAACCAGAAGTCAGCTAAGTAGAGAAAAAGGAAAATAAATAGCGGTGGAAGAAAGCCCTATGTCAAAGGCTAGTCTAAATGATTTGCTTGAGGCAATTGATTTTGAACAAGCCAAATCAGTGCAGGTTGAGTCAATGCCTATTGACCTAACCCAATCATCACCTGATAGTACCAAAAAATCAAAAGCCTCAAAAAGGTTAAGGTTTGAAGAGTTTGGTAAGGAATTCATGGTAAAACCACGAAGGCCAGTCACCAGGGGGCAAATCAAAACAGCTGAGCAAGTTCACAAGGATGAGGTAGTTGTCAAGGTAACTGCAACAAAGGAAATTAAACAACTGCCTAAAGCAGAGAAGGCAGAGGAAATCAAAAGAAAACCATACACCAGAGGACAGGCCAAAGAAAGGGAAAAGCAGATACCTCAAGCAGAAAAAGCAAAGGAAGTCAAAAAGAAAGATATGGATAAAAAAGTTCCCATTGTCAAAGAAACCAAAACCTCATCTTCAAAGGAAAAATGGGAGGTAGCTAAGGAAGAAATGGCTAATTTGGAGAAAACTGTATCAGAAATTGAGCCATGGAAAAAGAACTTGCAAAGCTAAAAGCTCAGTTAGGCAAGTTAGCTACCAAATGAAAATTGCAAATTTTTAAGGTCAGATGTTGCCCCAAGTTTTTGTTTTATTTTTCTTAAGTTCATGGGTTTTTAAGGCATATATAAAAGGAAGACAAATTAGGAATTTTGGAGCCAAAAGCGAAGCTGTAACAGTCACAAAGTAATTGATAAATTCATTGAAGACTGTAATTTTGGAAAAGAACAGCAGTTTCGTAGCGCGCTAAAAAACTGCTGTAGGTGACTGTTTTGTAAAAAACAATGAAATTGATGATGAGGTCAGCAAATTTTGAAAAGGAATGCCTCGAGGGCAGAAAAGAGACCATACAAGGTTGCCAAAGCATCCAAAGAATGACAAGTGTAAGTATTGGAACAAAAAGGTGAAACATTTTGGTTTTTTGCTAAGTCTTCCTAAAGCTACTTTATGACCGAAATATTAGGGTTCTGGTAGGGTTACCGAAATTTTGGGTTGAACACATGTCCAGTTCACAATGCATCCAGATCATTAGGCATATGGTGTTATGCGTGGTCATCAAAGGTATTAAACAGCTTCAAGCATGTTCTTTTGGAAATAAAGATTGATGGAAGGCAGGGACCGTGAAAACAGAGCATATATCTTCACCAAATAATGAGTCATCAGCACAGTTGGAACCCAAGGCAGCTCGTTCAGTGAATGCCTCTCAAATGCATTTCAGCCACTACAGAAATAGTACAAGTGTCAAAGCTCAATAAGGAATCATGCACATGAGGAGATAGAATTAGAGTTTGAATAGGAATAGGACTCTATGTATTGAAAGCACAATACCTCTGTATTTAATAAGTTAGTTTAATTATAGATAAGGCAATTAATGATAGATTTTCGAGCTCCCCTCATGCTGGAGGAGGAGACTCAAGGTAGTTTAGTTTTGTTTCCTTTATATAGGAAAAACTCTGATGTAAAAGGGGTTGGAGATTTTTATAAAAAACAGAGTTTTCATATTGGCTTATGTAAAGTACTTTGACAGTAATAGAAAGGATACTTTTTCTTCCCAAGATTCATCTTGTGTTCCAAATGCTCAGAATACATGTGTTTGGTTTTATTCATCTTGTTTTACAGTTCACTGAACATGCAATCACTCTGAATTCACATAAGTGCTCAGACTTCCTGTGTATGTTTTTTGAGTTGAGGTTCTTCTTAGTAAATGTTTTGAGCATTGAGACATTATATGCCTTGGTTTCTATGATTGAGTAGCTACTTGTTTACTGCAGAAGTGTATGACTCCATGGGCCCAATGGGAGAAGCCTTATTTTTGTAGTTCCAACCAGCATAAATTTCATATACTGTTTAAAGAGTTAGCCATCTTTCTTGCCCTTTAATGCATATCAAAAATATGTGAGAGAGCCCTCTCTTATTAAGGTGGCTAAACCTTAGTCTAAAGCCTGGTCTGAAACAGTTTCATGAGATCTTATTAAGTAGCAGCCCTTAGTATTGATTTTATGATAACACAAGTCTTCAATAGCCTCCTTCCATAACCAATACCATGACATCTCAAGCAAGCGGGAGAATATCAACACTCAAGGAAACAAGGGTTTCCTAAAACTTGGTGTTATAAACATATTTGGGCACATCAATCCCAAACTTATATGTCGATGTATTAGGGCTCATCAACCCCTAAAAGATTTGTTTCATACCCTAAAGGAACATAGTCATCTGAATACATCATTCCCCAAAAGTTCCATCTGAGAAACCATCCAGAAATTCCCTAAATTGAACCATACTCACTGCTCCACTGGCAAAGTACGATGCATACTGAGTGGTACACTGCTATGGTGTGATGCATATTGTTTAGGCCTTCTATAGGGTGAGATGGGTGAGGATGGACAAATTTTTGGGACAGGTTTTTAGTTGGTTGCTCATGGAATCTTCTAGAAACTTCTCCTGTGCCACTTGCCTCTCTGAATTCACCCAAGGATGAACAAGGAAACTAGGAAACCATCTCCAATCCCTTCTCTTGTGGAACCAATCGTAACAAGTAGAATGACACTAATCAAACCCCATGGATGACTCACACCCTTGCAGAAATCTATAAATTGATCTCCCATCTAAGAGATCAGGAGGCTGGAATGTTGTGAATTGCAAGTAAGTGCTGATAGTTTGTCATTGAGGAGAGAGCATTGTATTCTTGTTGGTTTTATCTTGCTATTTCATGAGGTGAAGAAGGATTGAAGCTAGGAGGATGGCACTGGATCAAACAATTGGGTTGTAATTCTCCTTTCTATTAATAAAGATCTTCAAGTTTTCTCCCATTTGATTGTGCAATTGTGAATGCTATCATATGTTCATTATATATCTGATTCTGTAATGTTTATGTTGTAATAGATCATGATGCATTGACGGTTCTTTGTTGTTGTACTTGTGCAGGTACTCTCCAAGCGTGTTAAGTACAGGGAGGAGTTGCAGGATCTGCCAAACGAGTGAGAGATCAAGCAAGGGATTGAGCGGAAGTCCATGTTGGTTCCACTATCTTTCTCTTATCTATTACACATAGGAAAAGTCATTGAATTGCTTTAAACTATTATTTCTAGGGTAGCTTCCAAACCTAGAGGGTTAGTTGTTCGACAAGACACTAATTTTCCTAGAAACAAATTGGCGACTCCATTGGGGAATGAACAAATGTTTGTTTATTGTTATTGTTTGTTTTATGTTCAATTTGATAAACTATAGACAGAGTCTGAAGCCAGCCAGGTAGCTTTCGAACTGCTCTTGCTTTGCAATTGCATAGTAGATGAATGTTTCTTCAGTCAATCTCTGGTTTAGTTTATGAATTAAACATTTGACTTGCAAGAACATCTAGATGCCCTTTTTGGTAGCTCAGTAACCTCTCAAGACATTCCATCATACTTTTCTCATTAATGTTCATCAAAACCACACTTGATTTCATTGAAAATTGCTCCACATTTGAGCCAAAAACCTTTTTACTTGCGCTCCATGGACCATCGCACTACCTTCCACTATGACTCAGTATGCATAGCACCTCCTGAGTGTAGAAAGTGAAATGCATCTCAATTTCTGTGAAGCCTAGGTGCGATGATTGACTGAACTCTTTTTCCATCTAGAAATTGAGGGTTTTTTATTTGTTTTCAGTTTTGTTTGGTTGTTTTCCTGCAAATAAACAGTGCCTCTTCACTAAAGCTTACTTGCATCTCTTAGATCAGCCTCAATCACATTAGTATTAGTGAATTTTTTTTGTGTATTTGTTCCTCATTTACAATCCTTTGTCGAAAATTTGTTTTAGTCGATTTGTCGCTTTGATACAAAAGTGTCGTAATTGTCGTTTTTTGTCAGAAAGAGAAGTGTCATAAATTCTTCCTTCCCTTGATAATCGATTAAAATTTTCTTGATGCATTTGGTTTGATTTGTTTACATTCAAAGTGTCGAAAGCATTTTTATTCAAAATTGAAAGTGTCGTTTTGAGTCTTCCTTTCTCTTTTTGAAGAAGAAATTGTCGAAAATGTCATTTTGACTTAAATATTTCAGATCTTTACTGCCTTTAGTTTTCCTTTTTGCATCTTTCACATTAAGGAAAGCAAAAAAAAATACATGCATTTGCATTTAGCATTTCATGATTTGTATGTGAAAAGATGATTTAGGGAAATGCACTAGTGTGTGCTCTTTGCTCTTTGCTTAAAAGCATTGTTATCTTCTTTCCCTAGTAGATAGGATTTTCATTGCTCAAATAAACAAATATTTTTTATCATTGTAGATTGCATCTAAGGAATTTCATATCATCATTACATGGTGAACCATTGAAAGGAAAACTCTAAACAAGATCAACTTTAAAATGAATTTCAATGAACCTAACAACGCTTTGGAACTTAACGCAACATATCTAGAGGTCTAGGCTAGTGACGTGTTCCGGTGTTGTTAGAACTAGTGGCTATCGTTTTCATTGAAGGTTGGGTGATTCCTCCTCCTTGATACGACAAGTGCTAGCATGGACTTGTGCTCCCTGTACCATCATGTATATATTGGGAGACCACAATAGGCTTAAATCCTTTATCCATAGGAAACTAAGTCTGATGCCTTATTGATCGCAATGCACTGAACACAACATTCGGGAAGATTGACTGTTGTACATAAGTCCTTGGTAATTTCTCTTTAATTTATCACCAAGGTGTATATTGCAGTTTTGCGATTGGTTTGGTAATCCCTTTGTCTAGATTTTCCAGAGTAGTCACTTTCGTTCCTTTTTAACTCTCTAAACGAAAAGGTCCATCTGAGCACTTGTCCTTTGAGGCTCATTAAAAATCGAAGGAGACTAGAGTCATCTTTAGCTTTTTCTCGACTCTTAAAAACTGAAAAAGCAAAGTTGTGTCCAAGCGTCATTAAAATTAATTGAATCCAGAATAACATCATTTCCCCCTTAATTTTGAGTTGAGCAAGTAATCCACAATCATGGAATAAATTCAATCAAAACCCCGTCGTTCGCAGAGATTAACGAGTCAACTGTCTTTGCCTCCGGAAGTGAAGCCAATCCGGACAAAACGGTCTCGTTTAACTGAGTCTAGTTCATCTAGTTTATTTGAAACTTTTGTTTCAACATCGTAAGAGACTCCAGTTACTCTGATTATTTCTGGTACATATGCCTTCAAAGAGGAAGTTCCACAGTTACAATAGGACATTAGAATTTATCCTAGTGTAACGATAAACACTTCTATATCTGAAACAACTCCATCTAGAGTTGATCCAGAACCCATCTCAGTTCAAACTAAGGCTACATTTGAACCAGTAGTTGTTCAAGAACCTCTCTTTGAGCCTGAAGTTCATTTACCTAAACATCTGGACTTTGAGTTTCAGTATTCAAAAGGTGTCACCTCTCCAGTATCTGTCACTGCAGAAACTATACCTTCTTTGGCTCCAGAAATATTTTATGGACCTGACAGTCTACCTCTTCCACCTGGTCTGATTGCTATAGAGGAGATAGTAGAGGATCCCCCATATAGTACCCCATTTCATTTTGGAACTGGGATTCATTTGTATCCTTCTACTCCTGAGTTTGGTTCTTTTAATCCTCCTTCATCGCAAGTTCCTATCAAATCACTTGGAGAGATTTTGGATAGACTAACCATGTTTAAGCAACCATCAACATCTAGGAATGTGTCATCGGATGCAGCTGCAGCAGAATCTCCTGTTGCTATTCCTACAATGTTTTCTGGTACACCTGAGTCATATCTATACGGTACATCATCCGTTCTAGCTAGTTATCAATCATTAGCTGGAGTCCACTTAAGGGATGCTTCAGCGCCATGGTCTGCTCCCATTTATTCATCTAGAGTCCCATCTGGTTTTTCTTATGTTGAAACTCAGCAATTTGATCCTGCATACTAATATCAATTTGGGCAAACCAGTTTAAAGACCGATATATCCTTTAAACACTGGACTGCCTCTATATGGAGAGCAGTATGCCTATTCACCATTTCCTCCTGGGGGACAACCATATGAGAGTTTCCAACAATATTCAGTTCAAACTGGAATTACATCTAGTGTTTGGATACCAATACTGCTAGAACAACTAAGGGTTGTATATCCAAAGCAACAAATCCAACTTGTGTCAAATATTCCCACTACACCTGCTGTTACGACTGTGTCACAATCAAAAGTACAGCCTAGTGGGTCTCAACCTCAACCTGCTCCTTCTTCCTCACAACCTCAAGTTTCGAGGCAGAAGACTCAAGTCTCTCAGGTTGTGATACAATAGCCACTTATCTCTATGGCTCAACCGCAACCTCAGGTTAGTGCTCCTTTATCTGGAACGACTCAGGCACAAACGGGTATTATCAATCCGTAACTTGGTCAATCTTCTGGTACTAGGCAATAGCAAATGGTCCAACAACCATGGCTGGCACAATATCAACAACCACAATTCTAGCAAACCCAACCTCAGTTTGGACTCGATTCACAAGCTCGGACTATATTTGGTCAATATCAAGCCTACCGAGGACCTGGGCAACAAGGCTTTGTAGGTTATGGACAGCCATCTTTCCAAACCGGTTATCAACAACCAACCTATATTGGTTATGTCCAACAACCTTATCAAGGTTACCAGCAACAGATGCCTTATGCTAGTATGCAAAGACCTACTGCTCAGGGGATTCCATCTTATCCTGGGTATGCTCCACCCAACCTGAATCAGCAGTTGCCTTTTATAGCAACTCTAAAACTACCAGATTTCAACCAGCTCATGAATGATCCAATTGCGTGCACCCCTTGGTGGCTGTTGATTCCTCATAAACTCCCCTCTGATATTCCTAAGTTCAATGGAAATCTAGGTGAAGACCCATCGAATCATGTAATTACTTTTCATTTATGGTGTTCATCCAACACTCTGAATGATGATTTGATTAGACTTCACCTTTTTCAGAGAATGCTTACTGGTCTAGCAGAGAAATGGTATATTGAATTTCCTAGAGCTTTGTTTGATAACTTCTCCATCCTTGCCACTACCTTTCTAACCCACTTTTAGTTACCCATCAGGTACGAAATTGGAACAAAACTTCTTACCAATTTTAAATAGACCATGTCCACTCACATATCTGATCATATTCATGAGTGGCGGCGTCGTCGTCAAATGGGAAAGACGTATGTTCTAGATCAGCTTTTAGCATATTGGTTTATTAAGTCCTTATTGCCATCTATCACTGAGGACGTGACGAAAGGAGGAGTTGCCACAGAAAAGCAAGTCATTGCTCGTGCCCAATATTTAGATTTGATCTATACACAATCTGGCACACTCTACGACAAAATTCCTAATGCTCCTAGACCATCTTTTTCCTTTCCACCTCCTCCTAAATCGAGTAGGGACTCTCATAACGGTGACGGTGTGATCAATTCCTCGAGCACGCAAACTGCAAGAGGTCCATCTAGTCAAGCTCTTGTTGTTTCTAGTCAAAATTCAAATGACAATTCTCTTGCCTTGAAGATTAATGCCATGTCATCTGACAAAGGAAAAAATCCAAAGCAACCAGGGGGCAAGAAGAAAGGGAAAAATAATAAGAAAAAACGGGAGAATTCCACTCCTGAAAAATCATCTGAAAACCCTATTGCGGCAAGGAAACCTCCTCGTTATCCATGTTTGATATGTAACAAGGAGCATTTTACGAGAGATTATCCACATCGATCTGAGGTTTCAAAACTTTTGAAGGCTTCGAATACATTAGCGGTGTTGACTGATCCGTTTCCGAACCCAGAAACTCATATGGTTGCTACCGATAATGCTTCCACATCCCAAGTGCCTATGTTATCCATCGCAAACAAGCAAAATGATTTTTTGGCATCGACAAGGAATAAAGATTATGGGAATCCATCGTCGTCAAACAACCAAGCTATTAATCAACCTAGTGCTTCGACAATGACTTCGCCAGAAGTTGTTCCACCCATGATTCTTGAATTAACCATTAAGCCGCCAAATGGAGTCATACATAAATCGACATTTAATCCTCGTGCTCGAGCTGCTCAGAATTATAATATAGTGGAGGATCTGGCTCAATCGCCATGTGCTATGTCCACACTTGAGGTATTTCAAAATTTTCCCTCCCAAAAGCAAGCTTTGTTATCAGCGATAGGTGGGACCAATCCAACAGATTCCAATATTATGGTCTTTAATCATACTAGATATACACCACAATTACCAGCCCAACTCGCTTTCCTTATAGAGGTAAAATCCCTCAAAAAAAATGTTCATCGAACCATCATTGATGAGGGGGCATCTACTTGTATTATGTTAATGAGTTGCTGGAAAAATCTTGGTTCACTACTCTTGTCACGATCACCAACAACACTAAAAGTGTTCGATGGAAGAACGTACACTCCATATGGGATTTTAAGTAGCTTGCATGTTGAACTGGGAGGCAGAATAGTAGATATTGAAGTGGAGGTTGTTGATGGACTCCTTGATTACAATATTTTACTGGGAAGGCCCTAGGTTTATGCTATGGCTATCATTGTGTCTACATATTTTCAAAGGATTGCATTTCCCTTCAAAAGGTGGAATCACAGTTGTTGTTTTTGGCCCATTCGCTAAATGGGGCATTGATTTCATGACATGTAACCCCACCTCGACCGGGGGGCATGGGTATATTATAGTAATTGTCGACTACTTTACAAAATGGGTTGAGGCGATGCCTACATTGAACAACAGCGGCAAAACGGATGCACTCTTTTTTTTCAATCATGTAGTTTCTAGATTCGGTTTGCCACAGGCTATAGTCACAGATCATGGGTCGCATTTTTGCAATCACATGATGATCAAATTAACTACCAAATTAGGACTGTCCCATGATAGTTCTACTCCATATTATCTGCAGGCTAACGGACAAGTCCTTAAGCGCATGTTGCAAAGAATGATTGGAGTCCATAAACGGAATTGGCATTTAATCTTGTACTCAACTCTGTGGGCATATAGGACTTCGGTGAGAAATGTGACCAGATTTATGCCCTTTCAGTTGGTGTATGGTCTGGAAGCAGTCTTACCAATTCAATGCGAAATCTCATCCCTCAAGCTTGCAATCGACTTGCTTCCCGAAACTTCTGAAGAAAAATCTTGTTTCTTGGAATTAGTCCATCTAGATGAAACCCGTCGTGATGTCGCATTGGCTAACCAAGCACATAACAAATGCATCAAGGCACAATGTGAAAAAAATGTTAAGCCTCTTGTCTTCTCAAAAGGCGACCTGGTCTTGCTTTACGATCAGGATTATGATAAATTAGGAGCAAGCAAATTTGAACCACTATGGATGGGCCTTTATATTGTTAAATGTGTATTGACAAAAGGAGCCTACAAGCTAGTCGATTATGATGGGATTCCATTATCGCAGCCCTGAAACGGGTTGTATCTTAAACGTTACTATGCTTGATTAAGTGTAGTAAACTCATTTTACATATGCTTTTATTGCATTTTTTAGTGTTTTCTTTTAGGGTTGTCATTTTGGTTAGGTAATCCACTTCACATTTGTTGCAGATATCAGAATTTTTGTAACCATTTGTTGGGTATGCCAATAGAGCTAGTTGTAGCAGGCAGAACCTATCTTCTGTGGCCTGGGCCATCTTCGCTCCAAGCAGTGAATTAGTGAGTTTCAGGGGGATATGTATTGGTCGATTGACAAACAACATCGTTGCATATAGCGCGTTGATTGAACTTCTCTCTGATGCCATTTCACATGGCATACGCCGACTCATTGTTAGGTTAGATTCACAACTCATCATTCTACAGCTTACTGGCGTTTATTCCATTCGGAACCCAGCTATTCATCGGATGTTCCTAAGAGTTAGGATTTTGGAAAGACATTTTGATTTCATTTAATATCAACACACTTCCAGAAACTTAAACACATTGACTGATTCATTAGAAAACTATGTGTTAAATAGACATTTACAACATATGTAAATAAAGCATTTCACATCAATATTTGCATAGGATTTCATCACTTAGCCAAAATAAAACTCCAAAAGTCAAAGTAGATAGTTGTTTATAAGTTTTCATAAACTGTGTTGTGTCCAAGGCAAAATTGGTCATTTGACCCAGTAACTCAAAAGTAAATGCAGAAAACATCCTAGACTAGTGATGTTGGTGATAACATGTCACCGCCTGTGCTATCATTCGTAGGAGCCTAGTCCAATGACTCGGTACACCGGTAGTATGGCGTTGTAACCTCAAAGGTATCTCATCGGTCTTGACATCCTGAATGTCGAGAGTCAGGCCCTCGATCTGATCCTGCAGCACTGTCAAGGTCTCTAATATATCCAAATCCCGAAGGACGGCCCTCCCTACAGCCTCCCCTACTGGAGCGTCATCTGCTTCCCATGGGCGTGCCACTGGTCACCCTGGTCCAATATTTACAGACACATATGATTTTTTTTAGTCTTGGTAACATCAAAAACACAAAAACATTATAAAACTAAAAACAAAGATGTGGTCAAATCATTTTACCTATAGCACTCCACTGCTCACCAACTGGTAATGCCAAATCCAGATCGCCTCAGAAATCCATCCCAATATATGCATATTCCGCAAATACCATCTCCTAGCGGTTGAACCACTTGAAAAAGGCATCTGAGAAGGAGATCTGTGACTGGCTAGATTGTCTAGCCATAAGGTCTACCCACCTCTACATTCGTGGTTCCCTCGGTGCAGGCAATCCTAGTGAAATTTTTTGAGGTTGCATCAGTGGAATTCTTTCTGAAGCAAAAGCAGTCAATATGGATCGATAACCAAAGTTCTTGGTTCTTCCATTATTTAATTTGGACAGTTGTTCTTTTATGACAAGAAGTATCACCTCACACCAATTGAACACCTTCGGTTCCAGGCATTCCAAGGCATATTGCATGTAGGATCTGTTTGCTAAATGTAAATTTGTGTTGCCAACCAATCTAGCAAAGGTAAATAGAATGGTCCTCAAAGGTCAATCAGTAACATCCCGAATATTAATCTTACCATCTCTACTGGGTTGAGATCCATCCTTGCAGAACTGACGGATGTAATCTTTCACAGATTCCCCCCCCACGAGCAAATCCTGATAGTGAAAGAGGGGCACCACGCCTCGACAAGCCCGTCAGAAAATAAATATCCTCGACCGTGAAAGGAATATATTTACCTCTGATCTGGAATACCTAGTCAATAGGATCCTAAGCATCGAGAAGATACTGCAACAAACTGATCTATTGTCTCATGCTGGATATGCGGAAAAACTTCAATAAACCACAGTTCCTTAGTGCATCCACTGTGCCCTGGTCATGTAAAGCAACCATATCCTCCTCTTCATTTTCTCGTTCTCGCCATGTGATGACCATCTTGATCCAACAAATATCTGAAATACAACCATTAGGTGACTTAGGATCCCGTTTTGAGCAAAAAATAGTACAAGATTTGATGAAAAACACTTAATGAAATTGCCTTTCTATGCCCATCACACTTTACCATTGAGTAAGGTGAGATGCATATTGACTGTCCTATTGGCATCTTAGTATGCATCACACCTTTCGATACAAGCTAGGTGCGATGATTGGAGAACAAAATATTTAAACCATAGAGACCCAGAAAAGTGAAAAAACTTGCCCAGAATTGAGAAAAGATGGAATGAAAATGAAGAGCTTAAGGATAGCTCCTACTAGGTCCTGACGGCGCGAAGAATGGTCCACAGGATCTCCTGAAATCGACTGGTGAAATTTGAGGGGGGAAACTGCTTCAGAGTTCCAAAATCCCAAATTTTAAATGAAATGATGAAAATGAAATGTTAAAATTACTTTTTATGTTTACTTTTCATGCACTTCAACGTGAAATGTTAGTTTTAGTTCATTTTTCGTCCATATATATGTATTTCTAATCAATTTGATGGAGTTTGAGCAGGTTGAACAACTGATGAAAGAATTTGATGTGTTAAACAGTGAATTGAACATCTTTGACCACCAAGCAAACTTTTTGTCTTCTTTTCGAGCTTTGATTCAAAAATGAAAAGAAAACTACAAAGTCCTCTTTAAACCCTTTTCAGACACGTTAAACATGAAAAGATTGTCGAGTGCTTGTCCTTTCCAGCTCGTTAAAGTATTGAAAATATCATCCCTCCTGTATTATTTTATCCCTTTTCGGACCTAAGAGATTATTTTACGAAAAAGAACTCATGGAGTTTTCTTTTCATCCCCTTTCAAACTCTCTAAACATGAAAAGGACCGAGTTATCCTTGTCGTTAAACTCGTTAAAATAATAGCGATAAACTTTTCCATCTAGACGAGACTAAGTTTCATTGTCGCTAGACTCGTTAAATTATTAAATAGTGACAGGTTTGCCCGAAGGGCGAATTATAGATCAAGCATATGTTATCCTCCTAGAGCTTGACAAAAATAAAGAGGTACTAGTCAGCAATGACTCGGGAAAAAGGGGAAAAACTTGAAGAATTTATGGTAGCAAGTCGCTCTTGAACATGACACTTTCACTTCATCTCCATGATTGAGTTGGGTTGGGTTATTCCGTTCACCAGTCATCATACCATTGTTCTTTCATATCATCCATCTTTTGGGGTTAACGCAACCAATTCATCTCAGTGTCACTGCATGTTCAAGAGAAGTCATCCAGTTAATGTCTCATACCCTGCAATACCTCCAACCTTCATTCTTTCATGACCACCATTCCTGAACCTTGTGTCGTTAGTTCATTTTCACCTCCAGAAATCATTTGCTTCATTTCGTGTCGTAGATGTGGGATAAATTAAGGCCCTCCTACAACGAGTCACTTCTTGTCAACATCATCTCATTATCCAAGAAGTTGACTTATAAACAATCCTTTTAGTGCTTTGAAGCTTGCATACATCAATGGCAAGTTTCTCACGTCCGGCGATAGGTTGACATCAATGGCCTTCAACCAAAAGATTTTGCTTGGTGTTCGACATCGGATCATATATTCATACCACGTGAATTGTACTCTAGTACATTGAGAATCATTATCATTATCGGTGATCCCTCTCGCGTCTGTTAACAGCTCACATCATTGGCTGGTAATCAGACGATGTCTTTCCATGTTCGACTTTAGAACATCTCTTCACATGGTTTGACTTGTACATCGAGCGAAGATTGAACGAGTTTTGAAGACCCCAGATCTAGTTTCATCCATCCGGGCTGCGATATATTAAGGGATATAAAAACATCAAATGTACAAAGGCTCTACACAGATGGTCATCCTAATCATGGATTGCGACTCTATATTTGTAGAATCATGAGTCTGTATCTGCATACGACTATCTGATCTATGTACATGAAATGAAATTTATAAAGGTCGCATGGGAATGCCTCCCTCAGCTAGATCATGAAAATCAAATTGTGATGATGTATTGTATTGTAACTTATGCAAGTCACCTTCCAGTTCAAAACTTCGGATCCTCATGATAAAGCATTTCACCCGACATGAATATTTACGACCTCATGCTTTAGGGGGCAACTGTTATAGACATATTTGGGCACATCAACCCCAAACTTATATGTCAATGTATTACGGCTCATCAACCCCCAAAATAGTTGTTTCATACCCTAAAGGAACATAGTCATCTAAATACACCATTCCCCAAAAGTTCCATCTGAGAAGCCATCCAGAAATTTCCTAAATTGAACCATATTGACTGCTCCACTAGCAAAGTGTGATGCATACTGAGTGGTACACTGCCAGGGTACGATGCATACTGTTTAGGCCTTCTATAGGGTGCAATGGGAAAGGATGGACAAATTTTATGGATAATTTTTTAGTTGGTTGCTCATGGAATCTTCTAGAAACTTCTCCTGTGCCACTTGCCTAACAAGGGAGCTAGTAAACCATCTCCAATCCCTTCTCTTGTGGAACCAATTGTAAAAAGTGGAATGACACTAATCAAACCCCATGGATGACTCACACCCTTGCAAAAATCTATAAATTGATCTCCCATCCAAGAGATCAGGAGGCTGGAATGTTGTGAATTGCAAGTAAGTGCTTATAGTTTGTCATTGAGGAGAGAGAATTGTATTCTTGTTGGTTTGATCTTGCTACTTCATGAGGTGAACAAGGATTGAAGTTGGGAGGATGGCACTGGATCAGACAACTGGGTTGTAATTCTCCTTTCTATTAATAAAGCTCTTCAACTTTTCTTCCATATGATTGTGCAATTGATCATTTGTTCATTATATATCTTATTCTGTAATGTTTATGTTGTAATAGATCATGATGCTTTGATGGTTCTTTGTTGTTGTACTTGTGCAGGTACTCTCCAAGCGTGTTAAGTACAGGGAGGAGTTGCAGGATCTGCCAAAGGAGAGAGAGATCACACAAGGGATTAAGCGGAAGTTCCAGGTTAGTTCCACTATCTTTCTCTTATCTGTTACACATAGGAAAAATCATTGAATTGCTTTAAATTGTTGTTTCTAGGGTAGCTGCCAAACCTAGAGGGTTAGTCGTTTGACAAGACACTAATTTTCCCAGAAACACTTGGGGAAGTGCTTGAAGCACAGGGATACTTCAGACTCAGTCAGGGATAATCTCAGTATAATAATTCTATCTCTTCTCCTCTTTAAGGCCTTCCCATAGAAGTCTATTTATACTTCTCCCAATTAGTTTTTTAGTTGGGAAATAGTTGGGCCACAAGCACTAGGAGGTAATCAACAGGTAAAACCCATGAGCTCCACCCATAATTAAGGAAATTTAATTTTTTTAAGTGTTTTAACACATATACACAGGTTGGGTATTGACTAACCCATGTGTACACGCTTTTATCTCAGGTCAAAGTAGCGTGTAGGGAATAAAACATTGTTTTTAAAATATTTGGACCAAGTCTGGAAGGAGGGGTTGCCCTATGCCATAAACCAAGCATCACAAATACCAAGGGTAGAAATGGAGCTATAACATATGCCCCTTAATATATGAGGTCAGAAGGGGTACATGATGGCTGAAATGTATTAAGTATATGGAAAGGAATCTTGTCAATACTAAGCAGGACTTCACTAGAATTCAGGCTGCCAAGCCATCAAAAAGAGATCAGAAAGAAACTGTTGTCTAAGGTGAGCATACCCATGCTCAGAAAAAGTAAAGCATGTCCGCATATCAAGTACAAGTGGATCCACTATGTATACAAGTATAAAGAACTGAAAGTACATAATGGATCATATGATCGTGATCGAAAAAGTACATGTCTGAATATCACAGATAAGAAGATGATCAATGAAGCTGAAAAATGAAGTTGATCACTGATGTGAAAAACTGATCCCAATAGTACCAAATGAACATGATGGAATAAAATGATACTACATCGCAACTCGGATGTCAGCATATAAGATGTCGATGTGAAGGACTGCAACATATAGGGTGGATGGTGTCAACTAGTAGTAACAGAAGCAACTGACAAGTGAACGAAAACATGTTGATACAACCCGAAGTCTTCACCGACCGCCGTGTTACATTTCTACACAATGGGAATAAATGATCTGAAGTCGACCATGTGAGAAATTGTTTGATTACCGGTCATTGATGTATACCATTAACAAACGCGAGACTACTCACTGATAATGATAATGAGAGTCAAGGTACCCAGTACAATCTAACAAGTGCAAATGAATGAGCTGAAGTCGAACACCTGGAAGAATCTATCAATCAGGGGACAATGAAGGTTTCCCACTGTCAATAGTGAAGGAATCTCCCATTGATGACTGCAAACCCTAAGGTACTGCCAAATGGACTCTAGATCTTTTTCCTAGAGAAATAAGTTGTAGTCGATAGGAAAAGATCTGCTAGAAGGAAGGAATCAAGGCATCTTTCATGAATCTAGTGTGAGTGTAACTCGTAGGCAAATAATGTGGAAGGAATCGGACGAAAAAGATGTAGTAACCCAACCGAAGCACGTTTCCGACGTACACAAGATGTAGCTAACGCACGATAGAAACCCTCTGAACCAACCAATAATGAAAACTGACACAGAGGCGAGGAATCCACCAATAGGGTCAAATGGAAACTACATGAATCCCAATGTGTGATAATGAGAGCTAATGTCTAACACAAGGGAAACCACTTAGTCAAAGACCCATGATACTGATCAATGTTGAGCACAAGGTGACTTATCAATAATGAAAATAGGGCCAGGGTGTGGCTCTAGGCCTACCCTAAGAGAAATATGTCGTCATCGATAAGGACAAGACCCGCCAATAAGAGGTCAATGGAGACCTTCTCAGACCGGTACGAGCAAAGGACCAATATAACTGATGTGATGAGAAACACGACACTGACAACCAGTGATGGCCGACTGAAAAATAGGTCAAGAGACACCGTAGAGAGGCCGACTCAGGCTTACTTCCCTTGAACAAAAGAACGACTCAATGATGAGTATATGGTAGCATATGATAACTCTGTATAATTTCATCATGCAGGAGGTACGAGCGAACTCTCCATATGATTGGAAGAGGTAACCAATCGGAGGAGAACTGACTCAATAACAAGGTTAAGGCGTACCTAAGTCAAACTAAATCTCGCCCAAAATGGAGGAGAGACTTTATTTTGAGTGCTTTGTTCAAGGGCGACACAACTGACTCTAGCTACCAACAATATATGGAAATGTTGTCCCGTTTCTGCTATTTTTGGAATATATAATGTTTTTGTCTTTTCTTTAAGTTGGAAAAAGAATAAAAAAATGCTATAGTACAGTGGAAAGAACGGGTGTTAGAGAACAAATGATCTAGTTCCTGAGATGGGAACAATCCTATGCGCAATGCTGGGAGGCGAAACTGGTCAAGGACACTCAAAGGGATGTTCCTTCCACGGGTCAAAGGATGTGTCAAGTTGTAGAAGCTAAGTGATTGCATGGTTGATTTTGCATAAGACATGGTCAAATAAGTGGCTTAAACACGAGTCCAAGTGAATTCGGCTCAAGGCCAAAAGGTGAAAATAGTCAAAATGCAATGCAATAGTACATCTCAATGCAAAGGAGCCTCTAGGGTATAAGGCCATAAATAAGCGTAGAAGCAAGGAGAATGTGTCTTCAACGCACAAGTCATGGGAGGACTAAAAAGGACTCCCGAGCCTACTCAGTATAACATCATGGGTAACCAATGTCAGTGAGGTTCTAACTAAGATTCCCATGTAAAGGATGGCTCTACCATCACATCATGATTTAAAAAATCAGTGAGTGAACATGGTTTGCTAACCAAGACACAATGGGGTCAACCCTATGGCTAATGTGTCGCTGAACGGAGGCTAGTATACAAGATGTAATGGAAAAAATGGTTTTCCCTAACCTATATGCCAGTGAGTGAAAGATAGCTGCCATGACGGGTCAACGGTCATGGGACCGAAATAGGATCTCGAAGAAGTGTCCAAAATATCCTGAAACAATAACCCATACTCGACAATCCCAACCCACAAGTCGAAAAATTCATGAGACAAAAAAATCGAGTTTTGAGAATTTTTTTTGCAATTTCAAAGCTATATATTAACTTTTAGACTCACAAATTTTTCATTTATATTTGTAAAAACGTTGTGGATCAAAAAGGGAGAAAACTTTCCTCTAAAGAATTCGACCATTGAAATCGCGCCAAAGTTACCAGGTAACCCTCAAATCATGCTTGTAATGTTTTGTGATAGTTTTCAGAATTTTTTATTAATATTTGACCATGCGAATTCGTGCCAAAAAATCCAACTCTGCATACACACACGTTGGTTGTGATTAACCCCCGTATACGATGGCCCTACACGTGACTGTGTGTAAAGGGAACCCACGTGTACGCGAGTTGAAGTTCAAACATAAAATATAACACTTGAAACTCATTTTTTTTAGGATGACCATCACATGGAGAGAGAGAGAGCATACCACAATTGACAATGAGGTAATGAATGACCAAAATGCACTAGATGCATTGAGAGGGAGTGGCTTGTTGAAATTCTTCAAAATGTTGAACATAAAAGCCAACACACACCTGCTCGAATTACTGATCCACTACTGGAGTGTAGAAGATGATGCCTTCATGATAGATCAGATGCCTCTCAGGATTGAGGTGGAAGACATCTACTTTATTACAGGTCTTTCCCGAAGAGGGGAGGTTGTGCATTCGACCAGCAAGACAAGGAGTAGTCTTTCAGTAGAAGACTATGTACATATATAATGTCTTGGCCATCCAGAAAATATTGGAAGTCAAATTCCAATCAAACATGTGGATAGTTTATCTCTGAGGATTTTGTTGTTTACCATTGCGAGGGTAAACAGATCAGCTTCACTGCATCAAGTTTCACGAGTGTCCATGAGCCTGGTAGTGGAATGCCTAACCATAGTTTTTGATTGGTGCTGACCTCTTCTAACCAACATGAAGAGCCAGTTGACCTCCATTCAGAAAGGTCAGAGAAAGAACTTTGGATATGGGATTATTTTATGCTCCTTCTTCTTCGAGAAGGTACCTAGGCTACGTCCCAAAGTATCTGTCTCCATTAGTAGCCCGCCAGATCCATGGATGGGTAGATGGGATGACTTGATGAAACGCCTTGGAGGCGGAGATGTGCCAAGGACGACTTTCAATGATGATTTTCTCGCCTGGTGGGACCAAAAAATCATCGCAGTCGACGACTACCTGTATGCTGGTATGGATTTTCGAGGAGATCCAAACTTGGTGTTGCCACCAAACGCAGCATGGGGAGACATAGGTAACAATTTAAGTTTTCATAAATTTTTAAGATTTTTTTCTCTTCTTTAAATATGAAATGAACTTAGAAATATTTTTGATGGGACAAAACACTAACAAAATGATCATGTTCCAGATGTGGGTCCAGTGAGACCAAATGGATTCCCGAGGCACAGGCGTCGTGGAAGAGGTGCCGAAGAGGTAGTAGCTAAGACAGAGAGGGTCCTATATGCAGTCCAAAGAAACTTGGTGAGATTGACTCACCAGGTACCGATGATAGCCATAGAGGATCTACTTGAGGATATGTAGCGCCGCGTGGTAGGAGTACCATAGGACTAGGTCTACATACTTCGGTGCGTGGCCAATGCAGTAGTTAACTTCTTACCCGCTCATCCTGAGCCGGGCCAATAGACAAACTGGACATGATTATGGGTATTTCGTCCCAATTTTGTATATTATTTTTTGAACACTTTATCTATACACAATTAGTTTTATGATATATATATAGATCCAAATTTTTTATGTTTGTTTAATTTGATGAATGATTGATATGTCAATCTAATGCTTGATTAGAGATGAGTCCGCTAATGAATTCTCAGATCGTGGAATGTGCACATATGTAATATAAACAAATGATCATTGCAACGCTCTCACTCTCAAAAATTGGTGATATAAATAAGGATCCTGAACCTGATAAATGTTATTTAATTGTGACACTACCATCTATGAGTCAAGATAAACTACCAATGAATCAATTCCATAAGAAATAGCTTCAGCTAGTAAATTAATGATGGTAGTATTTTCGGCAATGTTATTTGAAGCAGGACTAATACATACTCCCCTCAACACCATCAACTGGCCAGATGGATAATAAATCACCCAAGCTGTGGAAGCAAGATTCTAAGTGTGCCGACTAGCACCATCGTCGAATCTGAAATATATCAAGTCATCCATCAACACCTGCCAAAGCAGATAAAAAAATGTTGATATCACAAAATTCCCGTCAAAATATGTACAAAAATACAATAAATACAAACAAGCAATTTCTTGGCCGGAACGTAAGCAAAATACTTCCTAAGGTAGAGCTCATATGGGGACTCCGCCAGATTGTTCCTAGAGATGTTTATAGGTACAATTCTTGAGCTAATCGACATATGACCTTCGACAGATAATTGTGCTGGAGCCAAAGGGTTTGAAACTGCACAAACATCGCTAGTAAGCAGATTGGAGAACCTAGATTCGACTTCCTACAACGGTGGAATAAAATATGATAGATGATGCAAATCTTCCCAAGGACGATCTACACCCATCATCACTTCTAAAATTGTTTTGTCAGATGGTAAAAATGTATCTAGAGTCAAGGGTCCAAGCTAGAGCCACATCACCATCTAACTCCTCCTCTGAAAAAGGAGTGGAATGGTTGTATATAGAGTTAATGATAGATTGATAGCTAAGTTCTTCTGCAAACATGGGAAATGACATTCCACCAACCTGCCCTCCATCTAATGTGGTTGTAGATGAAGGTAAGGTCCAAGGGTCTAAAGGCTCCTTGGAGGATGAAATTGCATCGATTATATCTGTAGGAGGAGGGAGATCAAATACACCCATCAAGGAAGAGTACATCCCAACTCCTAAATTCTCTATAGGTTGATAGGGATTATCCACCAATGGAACGGTAGAATCTGAAGTTGCACGAGAGTCGCCCAGAGAATAATCTAACTGATTAATTTTAACAATTCTCCCCTCATGAGGAAAACAAAGGATGCAGAATAAAGATGAAACTATGGCATTCATCTCATAAATCCAATACCTTCCTAAGAGGAGGTTATAATCCAAGTTAGCATCAACGATTTCTACCTCAATATTAACGACCTTTCCTCTAACACATATAGGAAAATCCGGGATAATTCCCTGTGGCCTATGAGAATGACCATCAAATGTTGTTAAGAGAGTCGGTGAATGAACAGCTGAAGGTGATCCAATGGCCTTCCAACATGACATAGACATTACGCATGTGGAAGCTCCCTCATCTATAACTGTCTGAAAAATATTGGTTTTTCGGTAAGTAGACTTTATCTAGAAATCCATATGGTGAGGAAGTCTCTTTTTGACATTCAGCATATCAAAAGTGAGCACTAAAGAATTTTTTGGATCTACTGCCCTGATTGCAGAAATCAAACCACTTCTCTGAGTAGGACACGACTAGAGTACCTCCAATGCAGACATAGCACAAGGACTTTGAGCCAGATCTTCTACAATCGAGTAGTTCTGGGTTGCCCTAGCATTAGGGTTAATAGTCGAGCACTTATCAGAACCTTTCGGTATCTAAGGTATAAACTCAACAGAGGGTCACTCAATATGAAGTGGGTCTGTGGTTTCGGGAACAAATTTATCCTTAGATGTTTCTATTTCACCATAATTACATGCTCATGTGATGATGTCGACATGACAGTTCATCATATAAACATTTGAGGAATTTTCTCCTTCCTGGTTGCCCCCTGCTGAGGTACCAGCGTTCAAGTTCGCACCAGTAAGTAATTGATGCCCTTGGGGAAAAGGTTAGTCATAACATCTTGGGAGCTAGAGGACCCTTGTTGCACTAACAAGCGTTAAGCATCCTAAATCTTGGGGTAGAGGTGAGTCAAATCATCTCCATTGCATAACTTGCATGGAAATTTAACCTTTTTCGTAGACTCTTTTCTACCCTCACTGGCACCGTTGTCGGGCTTGTTCGCATTACCATTCCCTTCCTGGTTCTTCTTCTTACCTCGTCCCTTCTTCCTCCCATCGAATTGTTGATTTCCTTTTTGGTTAGAAGCCTAGACGACGTTAATGGAGGTAGTTTGGGAGGGTGAAGGTGTAGACGGTGCTACCTGGTTAGAAGAAGCAGTTTGTAGAGACAACCGCTGCAATTGGTTCAAAAGGTTCACTGTATTTGCGTCAATTGATCCAACTATACCATCGGCATGAGGGCTTGGCTTTGGTTTGGCTAAATCAACCTTAGATCTAGGAGTGTCAGGTAGGATTTTCTGAAGAGTCCCAGACTGAGAATATATCAGTTCTAATTGTTGGGCTCGAAAAATAGCCTGCTCTTCCAAATAAACACCGGAAAGAGAAACATCCTTGGATATCTTAGGTTGTAAATATTTGAGAAATCATTCAAGATGGAACTCTAGTGGAATTTCAACTTTGATAGCCTCTTTATCGGTCTCCATTCCTGGATATGATCTGAAATGTGCATTGTCATGTATTGATGAAAATTGGCCAGAAGCTCAGTTCCGACTTCATAACGGACAGGCAACTGAAAATGGTTCAAGAAAATATTAGCCAAATTCGCAAAAGAAGTAAAGGTGCCCCTTGGAAACTCTATGTACCATTTGTCTGCATTCCCTATTAAGGTGCGCTGAAATAACCTCAACCTGATTGAATCATCTATCAGGAAGTTGGATGAGCACCATAAGTGGAATGTGGTCACATGGTCTCCCGGGTCTTCACCATTCTTCCCTTCGAATTTTGGAATATCCAATGGAAGTTTAGTTGGGACCAGAGGCCAAGCCGAATTGTACCTAATTGGATCATTCGTCAATTTATTCAAAGTCTGGCAAATTAAGCATGGCCAGAAAGGAAGTCGTGGAGGACCTTGGGAATTCCATCCCGACTGGGTGGGATTCTCGTAGGTTTGAAAAGAATGACCTAGATTTTGAAAGGCACCAAGTTTCCCAAAGTAACTCGTAGAGCCTACTAAACCAAAGGGTGATCCTTCTGGTCTAGCAAAATTTGGAGTTTGAACAACTCCTGTCGAAAATCCTCCATAACCGGTGAAGTTACCCCCTAACAAAGTATTGAAAGGAGCTGACAGCCCCTAATAAGGGTTCCAAGAGTTAGCAAAGGGTGAAAAACTTTGAAATTAATTAACCGAGGAATACGGCACATTCCCTTGTTGGCCAAAAAATTGATTCCTAGCTCCTATCCCACTAATCGCAGGGTTTGTCCAACACTGAAAGGGGTTACTACCTTGACTTATAAAAGGAAAAGGAATTGACCCTACTGACAGATTGGAATGTGGTATATGACCACTTCCAAATGGGAAACCCTGAAAATAAGTTGATCCACTCATCATGGATGTAGAGGTAGTTGATGGTATATTCAAAGGAACTGAAGGAATACCTTGAGAGGGCATTCCAAAAGGGAAAAATCCAAAACTGGATGCATTAGCTTGAGAACTTCCATTGGTCAATGGAATGGAAGTAGACCCAATTAAGGATGTGTTGGGAGTGTTAGAAGGGATGGAAATAGTTCCTCTCCCTTGCACAGATATGGGAGTCTACATCCTTGCAACGCACATCGTGGATGCCATGCTTCTAGCAGTGGTCTTCGAAGAGATAGATGTATGTGGACCTGGGCTCCAAGGCATGTGAGTCGAAGTTCCAACGTATAACAAAACTTTTGGATGATCAGGAGGGAGAGGAGAATTCGGAGCTGCAACCAACTCTGAAAGCTATTCTATTTCAATATTATCTTCTGACTGGAAGAGTACTCGAGAAAGAACTGGTGTGTTCCTCTCTAACTCTATAGTAGTACCAGGTCTATCTTGTGAAATAATGCCCCCAAGCGGAGGATCAATCTTCGATGCGCCTACTACCACTGGTTGAAAACCACTGGCAGAATCGCTCCTACACCTTCTAGGAGAAGGCTCTGGACTTGTAGGTGAAAGCCCACAAAGTCTCCGAGACTGTTGAGATGGTTGGTTAGCCACTTTGAATTATTTTTATAAAATCTACTTAAAGACTCGAGAAAATTAAAAATCTAAGTTGACTAGAAGCATAGAACAATCACTAAAATGTCCCTAAAGATATCAGCAATCAAACCACTTCCAAGTATTTCCATTCCAGGTGATTAGGGCCGGACACCAAAATATAAGAAAGTTAATGATAAGGGCCTTCCGAAAATAGACTGGGGTAATTACGCCCTAGGCCTACTAGCGAAGGTATCAGAGGTAGTTACGCTGACCTCCAGAGAATAGCCTTTGCCAGCGCAAGCCCCCAAGCTTCACAAGGGTACCCTCCAGAAGTATTGTTGAATGTGATACAATGTCAACCTCAGGTGACACGAGATTCCCCTCCGTAGCCACCTGTGTGGATTCCTAGGATAGGCAACTATGGACACCAACTCATATCAGAAGCCGGGCAGAACAGTCGTGAGGTAGGATCTAACAAGTAAGAGAGGGGGTATCCCTCGTCCTTATATTCACTAACCCTCATGCTTTACTCCCAATCACGGAGCTTTCCCGGTCTCCCTAACGCTATTGGATTTTGCTCTTTAATCAGACTCCTATGTTTTTCAATTTAGAGTGGCTTTGGAGAGTTTACTCTCCTCTCGCCTAATCCAAGGCCCTAAATAAACCTAAACTTGTTGGTGTATTCTGATGACAATACAAAAAGTTCCAGTTTATTTTATTAAGTGCTTCATTTTAAATGGTTGTTCTTTTAAGTCAAATGGATAAATGGAAATGAAACCAATGGTGTTTGTATGAGGCAAAATAAATTAATGAAAAACTAACTTATATGAATGCAATGTTTGTTCTTCAATGAAAAGAAATTTCTACTTGGGTTCTACGAAACTTCTATAAAGCAAAAACTTTTTCTTTTCTTTTCTTAAAGCACAATTCACACTCACAAAAACTAAAAAGACTATTTATGCTTTAATAATGCAAAACTACCCTAATGCAAGGTGTACATGAAGATGCAAGATCCTAGATTACTCTAAAAAGAACGAAAGCAATTGTTTATAACTTATTAATAAGCCAACTTAAGTGTTTGAAAAGAATACAAATTTTGAATTCAAAATCTTCTCCAAACAAGAAGAAGAAATCCAAAAAGATCACAATTCACTTTCAAAAAATCGAAAGAAACCAAAATCAAACTTGGAAAAATAAGACAAATCCAACATTTTTTAAGAACCTTTCTTTTTCAAGAAGCAATGAAAACAACCTTTCGAAAGCACTCTAAATGCCACCAAACACTCAAAAACCGAAAGAAGAGCACAAGAAAACTTTGCAAGTCACAAATTTGACAACAAATGAAAACTTGAACAAAAAGGGCTTCAACTTGTACTAAACGACCCAAAAGGTTGCAAAGAGCTTTGACAAACTAACCAAGAAGTCAGGAAAGAAACACTTTCAAATTTGTCAAAAATAAACTTTCAAAAAGCAAGAAAAGGTGTAAGGCCACTAAATGATGGAAAGCAAAGCAAGTAGATAAATAACCAAGCTTGACACTAAGATTGAAAACAATTCGTTGTTCTGGAGGACCAGAACAATCAAGAACCTCTATAATAAGTCTTGTGTGTCAAAACACAAATCATAAAACTCACTCAAAAGAAAACCTAGGCCAAACTTTTCAAAGTGGAAGAGAATTCAAAATAGTAAGCTCACTGAATAATAAAATTCTAAAGACAGAAATTGACCACTCAGAGACCAAACAGACCAAGAAACAAATCTTTCTGGGCAGAGAGATTTGAAAAAACAATGCAAACAATGGTATATGCGATTGTGTTCAAGCATAGAGGCATGCACATGCACTTCTATTAAAGGAAACTCACATATACACGGGTTCATTTCACAGAAACAAGAGTGTGTACGCTACTGTAAAAAGAATAAAGTGCGTATACAAAGCTTTGCAAGAAAAATAAAAAATAAAGCCAAATCAAAAAGATCAGGCTTAAGGTCTAAGATTCTACTGGACC
The DNA here is from genome assembly GCA_000404065.3 of Pinus taeda. Taxonomy (NCBI): domain Eukaryota; kingdom Viridiplantae; phylum Streptophyta; class Pinopsida; order Pinales; family Pinaceae; genus Pinus; species Pinus taeda. The sequence goes on along the minus strand of APFE030013579.1, from coordinate 58,782 downwards.
AAACAATACTGTCACAACAAGCAAACCAAGAACTGAGCCCTGATTGACACTAAACAACCCAAACTAGGAATAACAAGATTGTTATCCCTAGTGGAGTTGCCAATTCTGTTACGGGAATAAGTACCCTAGGGCTTTGGGTTGGAACCCCAACATAGCAAGAGAAAACTACAGTAAGAAACAATCATACAACTCAGGCAACATGCTTATATAAACAAACTATGCGATAGTGACCATACCCAGATGTCTTTCGTTTAGGTAGTTCCAGCAGGGTTCAAACCCTCTACAACTCCTGATGATCTTCGAATCTGAAAATCAACCAATTTGAACATACATAGTAGCATATTGATAAAGAATTTTAATGAAACTAACTTTATATCATATAAGCAAATGATTAGTTATACATCAAAATAACATTCATACATGAATCACAATAGTATTTGATGCAGAAACAAAGTTAATCTCAGGAACAAGACAACGCTTCTTTTTATTGTAGAAAGCTATAACTAACATGGAGAGAATTCACCTGAGTCTTCTTCTTTTGTCTCCAAGTAGAACCATCCTCTAGATTCGTCCAGTCCCAGTCTTCAACAACCTCCTTCCATAACCAATACCATGATATCTCAAGCAAGTGGGAGAATATCAACACTCAAGGAAATAAGGGTTTCCTAAAACTTGGGGAAGTGCTTGAAGCATAGGGATACTTCGGACTCAGTGAGGGATAATCTCAGTATAATAATTCTATCTCTTCTCCTCTTTAAGGCCTTCCCATAGAAGTCTATTTGTACTTCTCCCAATTAGTTTTTTAGTTGGGAAATAATTGGGCCAAGAGCACTAGGAGGTAATCAACAGGTAAAACCCGTGAACTCTGCCCATAATTAAGGAATTTAATTTTTTTAAGTGTTTTAACACATATACGTGGGTTGGGTATTGACTAACCCACGTGTACATGCTTTTATCACAGGGCAAAGTAGCGTACAGGGAATAAAACATTGTTTTTAAAATATTTGGACCAAGTCTGGAAGGAGGGGTTGCCCTAGGTCATAAACCAGGCATCAAAAATACCAAGGGTGGTAAATGGAGATATAACACCCCTCATCTTTCTTTTCATCCACCATGGGAGGATTTCAGAATTTGCAAGGCTGGTCTTGCAAAGGTTCGACTAGTTCAAGCCCTAACTCCCTATATCCTGACCTCATTGGGGACATGCAAAGAAAAACAGAAAAAGAGCATACCGCTCTGATACCACTGATCCATATTTAAATAGGAATGAAACAAATTACAGATATAACCATAAATACAAAGATGCAGTAGAAATAACACTTCATTTCATTGATATCAAATACTAAAATATGCTTACAAACAGAATGGAAATAAGACTAGCTTGGGTGATGGTAGCTTATCTCTGAGAAGAGACATGGCTGCTACATCCCTTTGAATTGTGTTACAATGAGGCTCGAAGGCCTATTTACTATTGAGAAACAATGGAAAACCCTAACCATCCAAAAACCTAACCCTAGGAGATGAAGCGCCAAACTATGGGCCCCGTTTCAGAATTAGAGACTTTGTAGCATAGCGCAGAATTACAGACTTTGTAGCATAGAGAAGAGTTACAGACTTTGTAGTATAACGCAAAGCGTGCGGATTGACCTTAGCAAATTCTAAGACTCATGTCTTCCTAAGAGCCCGCCACTTTAGGTTCACATATGCATCAAAGTGCACATGTGTAGGCTTGTCAAAGTCGACCTAAGACAAAATGACAGAGAGCTTGTAGAAAGAGAGAGCTCTAGCGACTCTGATGCCCCAATGACAATGCATTTTCTTTATTTATAGGATTTCAAGAGAGCATATAGTCTCTTCTCAAAATCTAACCTCTGTCTACATAAAGTGTACAAACTATAGATCTCAAATCTAAACTTCTCCGTAGATTCTCTGAAATGTGGGTCAAGTCCCACCAAAAGTCGTAGAAGTACTCTGAGTTTCAGATATTCATCTGGAGATTTACACAATGGAGATTCTTTATGGAGAGAACCCACTAAACACCAAAAGTAAGGATCATTATTGTCCTTAAAGTTTTACACAGTGGAGATTCTTTATGGAGAGAACCCACTAAACACCAAAAGTAAGGATCATTATTGTCCTTAAAGTTATTATACAGGGAGATTATTTTATGGAGAGAACCCACTAAACACTGAAAGTAAAATTTGTACAAGAGAAAAGAGAGATGCTCTTAATAATATCCTTTCAAACTACGATCAGAGTCATATCCACTTGGAGGAAAATAATCATATTTTTCCGAAGAGTCTTCATGGAGGGCTGGCTGGGCCCCAAGAATAACTTGATCAAGCCAGTGAGGAGAAAATTGTCCAACACAAGCGTATAAAGTATTGTACATGAAATGATGATCTCGCAGATCAACTAGAAGACAGGTATCTCCAAAAAATTCTACTGCCAAACGGAACTCATTCTGAGCAGTGAGGTTGACTGTTGTAACCCGGTGAGATAAACTAAATGCAAAGATGTTGTACACCAATGCCCCTTCTTGTAATTCAATTCTGAGAAGATTGATCATAGCTTCTGCAGAAATATTTTTTATCTCAGAAGTTATGGGAGAAAACATATAGAACAAAACTTCTAGATAGGGGCTCCAAGATCTATAATTGCTCATTATATCTTCACAATACATATAAACATGGATGTCCTTGTGTGTCTGGGCAAACCAGAGTATGCCATAATATTCAGACCATGTGATAGCAAAGTCATAAATATAAGAAATTTGCAAATTTCCAGTGTGACCAAAATAAATATGGATATTATTTATTAAGTTCTAGTTGATGTCATATGCAAGTCTTCCATTCTGAGAATTATACCATTTGAACAAAATCATTTGTTGAACCTCAATGGGAAGTAATTTTATTTTAGTGACTAGACATTCCCAACAAAATTCATGCCTGCAACTTGAACAGAGCTCAATTTGGAACCTTTATTTCCTCGAATTAGAGCTTTCCCCTGTTTCGAAGACTTTGATTTCTTGGGTAGGATTGCTACCTTCTCTGGTGAGCATATTTGCAAGGTAGTTTTCTTTACCTGATTTGTATATGATTTCAAAATCAAATCCATCAAACCATAATGCCCATCGTAAAATTCTTGAATTTCCTTATTCTAACAGACATTTGTTTCCAAGCATTCCTTTCATATGCTTGACATTTGTTTTTACCGTAAAATGGACACTTTTCAAGAAGAGATGGAATCTCTTGATGCCTCTCTTGACTGCTAGAATTTCTTTGTGTGAGGAGGGATATTTTAATTCAATATTTGAAAATGTCCTTAATGTGTAGGCACAAACTTCTTCCTTTTTATGTTGTTTCTGTAACAAAACTGTAGTCCATACATGATTAGAAGCATTTGCTTCTAAAATGGAAGGCAAATTATCTTGTGGTAATGCAAGAGGAGGAAGAGTTTTAATTTTATCCTTGATTGCTTTGACTGCTTTTGTCATGGCATCTATCCATACTACATCCTTCTTAAGCCTTTGTTGTATGACCTTTGTATCTGCTGACTGTTTTTCATAGAAATTTCTGATATAGTTCAAACATCCAAGGAACTGTTGAGTTGTCTTGATATCTAGACACTAGTCTGGGAATTTTAATACATTTTGCAAAACAAGATCCTGTAACATTATCTTTCCCTGTGAAATGACAAGACCGAGATAGTTTATCTTGGTTTGAGCAATGACAAATTTGTCTGGTCTGAAGGTCAATACTAAACCATGCTTATACACAAGCTCATAGAAGGTTTCAAGATGGATTTTATGTTCTTAGAGATCTTTGTTGAAAACTAATAAATCATCTATATACAATGAAAAAACTTAAACGTCTGAATATATCTTCCATTCTTTTCTGAAATTCAGATGGTGCATTCTTTAAAACAAAGGGTAGAATTGTCCACTAATATTGTCCGTTTGGGACAACAAATGTTGTTTTGAATCTGTCACTTGGAACAATTCCTATTTTCCAAAATCCACTCTTCAGATCAAATTTGCTAAAAATGTTAGCTTGAGGAATTCTATCTAACAAGATTTCTTTGTTTGGAAGAGGATACCTGATAGGAGAAAGGGCATCATTTAGAGCTTTATAGTTTATGACTAACCTCTTCTTTCCTCGTTATTGTTCTGAATGCTTGTTGACGTAGAAGGTTGGGCATGCCCATGGGCTTTTTGATGGTTCAATAAGACCTCTGTCAAGCAATTGTTGCATTTCTTGTATACATAACTCCTGTTCGGAAGGGCTTATATGATTTACTGATGCCTTTTGTGGAGTTTGTCTCATACCTTCTTTATATGGGAGTGTGATGAAATATTTTTCACTAAACTAGAATGCATCAGGGTGTTCTAACATGCAATTCTGTTTGAGTTTCTCAAGCACTTGTTTTAAGACTTCAAGTGCATGGAGATTTGCATTTTTGATGATTTTCTGAATTTTTGTGAGATCTTTAAGATAAACTTCCATATCTTCTGCTTTTTTTCAGGATCAATTTTTATGATAAAACTGCTTTTGGCTACAACCTGAACTTTTGAAAGTTGGATTGTAAAAGTTATACTTCTCTTATCTACAATAATTGGCATATATTTCTATACAAAATCCTGTCCTAGCAAAATATCAACACCTGCATCATAATTGTATAATGTAACATATGTTACCAAATTATTCAACATAATAGGAAAATCTGGAGCAACAAAAATAGACCTTCAGGATTTGTTGGTTGACCGCTCTGAATTGGATTTGTGTTGACTGCCAATAGTATGATGGAATTGCTTTGTATTTGTAGCAACTGCTCCACCTGTGTTGATTTGAGCATCTAGATGATAAAGTTTATAGCCTGGTATTTTGATTCCAATTTGGATGACTAATCTATCTCCAATTCCACTAATGTCTTTTAATTCAGATTCTTCAAATTATTTTTATGAATCTGAGTTTTTCAGATATTCAATTTCATATTTGGGTTCAAGTGGAAGTTCTTCTGCTTTAGTCATCATGGTGACAAACTAGGAGTTCAATTCATCAAGCAATTGGATATCTTTCTTAATATCATTGGCTGTTGTGGCTATTAAATTTCTGTTTTTTCTAATCCTATTCTCAACCTGACTAATTTGGTCTTCTAGAGTCCCTCTAAGAGAAGTATAATTAGAAGGTAAATCTTCTCTTTCTTCAACTGGTAAAAGGGTCCTGACAGGAGGAACATTCTTTTGTAATTCATTTATTATTTTCTGAAGCCTGCTTCTTGGGACAACTAGGTTGGGAGACAATTTATCAATCTGTTGTTGAAGATGGTTGATTTCATTTGAAATGTTATATACGGAGAACATTTTACAATCTGCTATGAATGTATAATCATTGTTTTCATCATCACTAATATTTACATCTAATCTCTAAAAATGTTGTGTTAAATCTTCATCATCTGAACTAGAACTAGATACTGAAAAACATTCTTCTGAAGAATCATAGTCTGAAACTAGTTCCCATTCGACTGGATTACTGGATGAAGAAAACAAGTTAAAAAGTTTGACTTGTGTCTTTTTCTTTCTGGATGGATGTTAGCCTAATGGCCTCTTTGTCTGCATATAAAACATTTGATTTTATCAGTAGTAGCAGGTCTTCTTTTCTTTCTAAAAATATATCTGGATCTTCTTTTTTCATATGATAGCATGAATTATTTCTTCTTACCTTTCCATTTGGGTTTGGAGCAATTACAATGCTGAGATTTTTGCTGAGGATTTCTTTTCGGAGTTTTGTAACACCCAAATCTATATGTCTCTGAAAACATATCACGAAGCTGAGGACTGAAAGCTAACTGTTTTTTAAGATTTCTTTTGTTCTTATTTGCTACACATTCATTTCTAAGGATGGTGAGGATATGCTGATGAAGTGCTTCCAAGGAAAGAGAATCAATAGAAATATTTTGCTTAGCTAGTTCTTGTGTGACTAGCTCTGGAATTGTTCCTGGCATAGAAGCAATATAATGTCGCAAATATGCTACATTCTCGTGATCTTGAATCTTATAATAAAGCCCTTGCATAATGCAATAATGCTCAGTGAGTAAGTCAAGATCACACAATCTTTGACTGATGAATAACTTATCATAATGAGACTCATCTGAAGAAATAATTCCAAGGAATTCATGTGATAATTCTAAGAGTATGGCTTCTAAAGGATCATCTTTGTTCAAGATGTCAATCTGTTTCGATTTATCTAGATGTTCCCACCATAGTCGAGCATTTCCTGTTAATGCCCAAGTGATTTGGATCACTACATCTTTCCAAGGTTGTTTGGTTTCAACTTTTTTCTGTGATGCCCAAGTGCTAATCCTTTGGAGGAGAATTAGTGTCTAATCTCTATTTAAACAATCAAAGTTTATAAATAGAGCATTTCCAATACTTTGAAAAGATTCTAGATCTGATTTTTCATCAGTCTCTGTTAGACATTGTGTCCATCTAGTGAAAGGATTGGATTGATTATGGGATGATACATCTCCTTCTGCGAACTTGGCATTTTTATTTGAAAATTGAAAAGACTCTTCTCTTTTTGACTTAGAATATCCTTCACCTGATTCTTTGTGGGAAGTTTCTTTTCCTTTGATATCTAGAATCAAACTAGCTAATTTATCACTTACTAGTGTAAATTTATCTCTAGCTAAATCTGATCCCTTCTTGATTTTTCCTATTGTTTCTTCTTCTTCTTTCATAATTGCCTTAAGAAAAGATGAATCAGATTTATGTCTATGGTAAGTGAATTTTGGTCCTTCTTGGTCTACTGCCTCGAAGTGGAGAGTGTGGTCTAGGAAGAGCATTATAACAATTTGTTACAACACGGCTAATGGTATCTAACTGTGTCGATATTTCAGTTAATTTCTTATCCTATCCATCTTGTAAACTATTTTTTGTCTGATGCAACCTTTTGATATGCTCTTTTAATTCAAGAACATCTTTAGCAATATCATCTAGGTTTTGAGAGAGACAAACAGATTGATAATTTAAATAACTTTGCATCTTTATTTGTTCAACCAGCTCTGGGTCTGTGGGATTTCTTAAATGAATAAACTATAGATCTCCTTGCAAAGTTCCATTTTTGAACTTTTGTTTGTTGTTACCTAGATTTAGATGTCTTTCTAGCAAAACAGGTGATGTTCTAGTCTTTTCACTTGGAACAATATACATCTTAAAATCTTTAAGAGGTACAAAGATTTGTATGCAATCTTTGCAGTCAAGATGCTATCCTTTATGATCCGTAGAAGAATGGCCAATTTCTTCATTGGTTAGGGCAAAATTTTTCCTTCGTTCTTCTGGTTGTTTATGGCAAAAAATACAATCTGCAGAAGTAGTAGCATTATGGTTTTGCACATGTTTTTGATAAGGAGAAACCAGAATCTTCATACTATATGAATGATTCATGGAGGACTCTGGTTGTTTAGGCAATGATATATTTGGATGAAGTCTTAATAAAGGAATGGACTTGCTTCCATCTGTATATTTGGAATTACCAAATCTAAGTTTGCTAGATCCATCAAGAGGAGTGACTTTTTCCAGCTGATTTGAGGTAGAGGCTAACTGAGGATACTTTTGAGCAATAGGTGTATACTGAATATCCCATTCATTAGGCAAAGATACCTTTGTGAAACCTAATTGGAGAGGGGTAGTATTTCCTAGTCCAACAACAAAACCTTCTTTTAAAGCTCTTTTTGTCAATTTTGTATTTATGGCAGGCATAAATGTAGTTACGAATCACAAATAGACTGAAGTGTGTAACTGAGAAATATGAGTACCTGGGGCCACATCAAAACCATTGAACTAAATATATGCTTGGAGAAACTGATTTATGTATGGATCAATGAGAGAGATCCGATATCTGGGAACCACAGATGACCATACAGGTCCATTATTTAATGTACTTTGAAACCCTCCTATTCATGCATCATTGAAATCATTATGTCTAGAGTCCAGAACACAACTTAGGCAGGAGGTTTTAAGGCCTGTCCTAACTAATGGATTGATTCCAAATTGAATCATGCCCAGATGAACATATTTAAATCCATTTTCTATTCCTTATTCAATGTCTTCTCTACTCGGCAGTGGTACTTGATAAACAGGTTGTCCTACTGAAATTGGAGCATTTACAGAAGTAAATCGAAGCAAACTTGCAGCTTTAAATTTGAACATAGGAAGTTCATAGATTCATCAAACATTATTTTCATTCAATCATTCCTACAAACCCATGGCAAGCATCTTGAACTATTGCAACACATAATGATTGAAACTTACCTCAAGGATTCTCTTTAAAACTCTTGTCTTCCATCTTTCTTTCTTTTTAACATTTTTATTTCAACGACTGGTCTAGTGAATCCTCCTGGTATATTTTAGATATGCATCCATTTCTTGCTCTAGTAGGCTGCAAGTTAACACTTATTCATGCATAATGATAAAAATAACAATAGCATTTCTCATTCATGGATTTTGACAAAGACTTTGCAAAATATCCTGAAACCATTTCTAAAACATGTCTCTAATTACATGAAATAGAACCATAACTCTTGAACTCTTACCCAAGTCCTTTAGAATTTCTTTATTGCCATTACCTTCAACGATATTTGTCTTTCCTTTCTCAAATGCTACAATACCAATGTTATTACAATAGAATACACCAATAATAATTCCATAACATCTTGAGATCTAAACATCCATTCATATAGACCACTCTTAGTCTTGATTTTCAAGTATCCAATAAGATTCCAAATAACATAAGCTTAAACCAAAATTAGATTCTTACAACAATTTAAATTTCTACATTTTATTTTATGCTAAAGCTATACTATAATTTTAGGACAATAAAATTACACTTGAAGATATATTCAACTCCAATCACTGAGAATATGATCCATCTTTGATCCCTTAACCAAATCATTTGGACCATCTGGTTCTGGTTTTCCACCCAACCATATCCAAGGAGAACTTCTCCCCCTGGAACCCCCGTGGTGTAAGAGCTTACAAACAGTACCAAAATATAGCAGTAGAGAGATATCCAAGGCAAGTTGAGGAAGATAAGTTTCACTTCCTCCCAACACCACTCATGGTTAGCTCTATTAGGGTCCTATAATAATAGGATTCATAATTTTGAATTGGATATGATTAGTCTTGTAATATTGTACATACTTTTGCCTTCTGCAAAATGTTTTCCTATATTAAAAATAAAAAATAAAAAATAAAAAATGTAAAGGGGGTAAGTCCTAAAAGAAAAATCAAAGGACTAAAAGAAAAGGATCAAAAAGAAAAAAAAAATATGAACCCCACCAAAAAGAGATTAAAATAGATTCTGAAAGTGATGCAAATTCAAATGCCACTACTTTTTACTTTGCCTTGCAAAAATAAGATTGTGTGCATCTTGTCAAAAATGCCACAATCCATGATGGTCAAAAAGTTTAATCTTGATTCATTCATGCTTTAAATTTCATGTTGATAGATAGAGAATGAAGATCCAGCCAAACTGTTTAACCTTGGTGGATTAGTAGTTAGGTAGAGAATAATAAGGAGCTCATCAGTTTAATCTGAGCCCTTGGAAATTATAAGGTTAGAATTAGATAGTTTTCTTATCAAAGAAAAAGAAATCAAGGGTCAGCAAGCTCAAATGCACCCAATAAATGAATAGAAAATGCTAGGGTAAATAAAGGGTAGGTAAAATAGGTCTTGGAGTGCACAAAGTTGCAAGCACAAATGCACCTTCATTATGCTTAATCCTATGTTTCAGGTGCAGAAGGAACTGTCAAAGGAAAGAGGACATTCACAAAAGTTGTGTAGTACTTTGGGTATTTACCCTAAACAAGTTCTACATAATTTTAGGCCTAAATACTAAATTTCATTCACTAATTTCCCCTCATTTCACTCAAACCCTTACATATCTAAGTTTCCCTCCTTTACCCCTTCATTACTTTTCATTTACTAATTTCCCCTTCTTGATTCCAAAGGACCCTTCCTTTCCACTTCCTCTCATTTTAACACATTCCCATTATAAAAATAACCCTTTCCCTTCATTTTAACCCTTTTACCCTTTATTTCATACCTTTCCCTAGACATTACCCTTTAAAAATCATTCCCCCCTTATTAATTTCCCTTTTTCCCTTAAAAACCCACTAAACCCCCTTATTATAAGTTTGAATAATGCATCGGGCCCCATCCATAAAAACCCTCCCTGATACCCTTTCTAACTTAACCCTTACATTATTATAACTTATAATCCCATTTTATATATTTAACCCCCTATTTTATAATTCCCGACCCTCACTAAACCTTTGGAATATATTAAACCTGCTACATTATTTAAACCCGACCCAACTTCCCACTCACCCCTCGCAACTCCGCCGCATGATAGCCCTCTGATCAAACACTACCAGATCCGACAGCCCATATCCATATCGCGCGCTCCCACTGTCTAACACTTAAAATCTCAAAAGCACACGAGATTCGTGGTTTTTCCTGAGTGGTCTTTTTCTACGTGGCATCCCCATGTTATATCGCGTGCTCTCAGAAAATACCGCCCATCACTCAAAAGCGGTGCGATATGCCATAAAACCGCCTCCCCGCGTAAATGGAAACCAGCCTCTGTTCACACTTTAACTTCACGCCCAAAGGTTAACCATTGTCAATTAAAGCCAAAAAAGCCCCCTTTTCACTCTTTTTACTGTTATTTCTTTGCGAACACCTCTACAGGCCAATTCTAAACACCAAAGCTCTGCTCAACCATTTTAACCTCACCTGCAACCAGAAGACGCGGCAAACTTCAAATTTCAAGCAGAAAGACCATTCAACCTTCAAAAACATTCACTACTACCACAAAACCCTGTCTGCACACATAATCGTTGTTTTTCTAGGTATTCTTGAAAGAACCAGGATGACCCTCTATTTAAACTCTGCACAGTAATTATAAAAGGTTAATTAATTGAAATTAATTAAAAAGCATTCCCAAGCTAAAATAACCCCACTATGCATCCAAAAGCCATTTTATGCACACTGTATTCACCCTTCCCACTGTTCCAGAACTCTTAACCCTACTCCTAAAGCCAGAGAAATAGTAATTCAATAGAAAAAACCAAATTATGGCTTCCCAAATAATTCTAAATGAGAAACCCCTCACCTGGATGTTGACCACCTCCCATTGGCTGATAGAAATTTCCAAATTAAAGGCACAGCTTCCCCTAGCCATCTATTGAAACTCCACTGTTGGAGCAAAGACAAATTCCTCAACCAAAATGATGACATTCATCTATGGGAATCCAATTTTCCCAAATACTTGTTCCCATAGGTATACCAATTCCATGAAATCATCCATCTATGTTGAAACTGTTATATCCCAAGCCAAAGAGCCATAGTCTCTCCCAACCATCAAATTCTGTTTAAAATCAATGTAGAATCAATAAACCAAATGTTGCAGATACAGCCAAACCCAAATGAAACCCCATTTTCCATTGAATACCTACTTAAACTCTATTTGAATTTGGACCTTCCCAAGAAGACTCAAATCTTTTAGACTTTCATCTTAGAAGACTCTCATACCCCTATAGACAGTCCCCCATACTTTGCTACCATTTTCTCTGAGAGGGATAGACAAATTGTGACCATGCTCTCTTGTATTCTAGGATACACCACTGATGAGAATGTAGATGAGCCAATATTTACTTTCCTCTGTATTTTTTTCCGAGGCAAGCCTCCAGCTGCAATTTTTAATTTTGCCCAGTACTTGGCAGACAAGATCCATGATCAATTGATCAGACTACCAAATGAAAGTGTATTCAAATAATCTTTTGTATTGTTCCACATGTTCTTATATTTCCATTCAGATAAGTTTTCAGTCAATATCTAGAAGTTGGATACTAAGGGCCATCCCAGATCAATCATCTTTTAGACACCCTTAATCCAAAAGTATTCCACTGTTTTCAGTTACAAAGAGTTCATTGATTCCTTTGTGCATCCAATTGTAAATATGCTAATCAGTAGCAATCAACCCAGGATCAATGATGGGATAAAAAGAGTTTTACAGTTTTCAAAAAACGGTAGAGTAGGAGACTGGTATCTACACCAAGGCCACACTGAAATTAGAATATATGGATGCCAGTTCACTCCCTATAAGCTGCCCAAATATCTTCCCATGAGGATATTTTTCATTAGAATATATCAAGCAGATTATAAACTCAGATGATGTGAATTTCCTATCAGCCAGGAAGAAAACATAGTTCAAGATGAAAAACCAGTTTGGTCCTTTTATCTGTAATAACAGGGAGGCTGGAGAAGAAGCAGAGAAGTGTTTGTAGGAAATGAAGTTTAGTAGCAGTTTTAAATGGCAGTATGACCCTTTAGGAGTCATAAACAAACTGAGGCTCAAATTCAAATTAAGCCCTTTTATGCATAAGTCCAGAGTAGACATTGAAAAATATGCCAACTAGTCAAAATGGTTGGAAAATACCTTGATATATATGGAGAAACAGATGGATACTAGTTCAATTCTACATACTCCAGCGCTGTAGGACAAAATTACAAAGAGGACCAATGAATAAGGTTCTTGTTCAAGCATAGATACAACACATGATAGATTTGAAATCATGTACAGGAAGAAGCCCAAGCTAAATCCTATCAATGAGCAAGAAGAGCAAGCAGAGATAGTTGGGGAAGTTGAGACACTTCAAATCATTGATAGAGAAATAGTGGTCAGAGAAAATACAACTCCATTAATTTCATAGGAACTCATCGACCTTCCACCTCTAATACCCAAAGCATTGAAAAACAACTTAGCATAGAGGTTTCTTCATCAAGCAAACCAGTAGAAAGGAAAAGGACATAAAGGAGAAGTATAAAGAGATCAAATTAAGGAATGAGGTATTAAAGGTTAAAACATGTGCCCAATATTTCAAATAGACTCCTAGCAATCAGAATAGGTTAATGTCAGCTTTTGACATTAAAATTGGTAAAATGCAAATGACCTTTTTGCAGCCTACAGTCCAGTAGCCTAAGTCATCAGCAAACTACAGGAAGACTGAATTTGAAGTTTTGGACAGGGATGTTCACCCTATTGATCAAATTGAATTTCATAAGCAAGCAGAGGAAATGATCTACTCAACAATGACCAACAAGGCCATGAGTGTCCAGAAACATCAAAATTATCTAGACAACATCACAGCACGGTTTAAGCTAGAGAAAGAATCCTCACAGGAAAAGGATAACAGAATCAAGTCACTAGAAGACTTGGTTATTGAGACTGGATATAATCCAAAAGACATCAAGGCTATAGAAAAGCTCATAAAAAAATAAAAAAAAAAATGAAGACATTGCTACATTGAAGAAGCAATTGAAGTTGCCTCCTTCTAAACATCCATAGACCAAGGAGGTTCTAGAGAGCCAAAGCTAGAAAGATGAAATGATGGACCTCATTCTCCAGCTAAATGCTCAATGAAAAGAAATGGCGAATGAATTGGACAATTTAATACAGCTAAAACAAGCCAACATTGAGACATCCACTGCCACTGCTATTCCTACAGTTACTACAATAGTTCCTTCAATTTTGGCAACTTCATTGGCCCCAATAGCTCCACTAGCTACAACACTTCCAGCTGCAACAACAACTACATTAGCAACAAGTTCAATAATAGCAGCAGCTCATCCTAGTGATGAAGCGGCTAAACTGGTCAAAGCCATGGAGGATATGTCCATCCAAAACACTGAAATAAATAGACTTAAGGAACAAATTGAGAGTCTAGAGGATGAGAAGAAATTGTCTCAAATTATGCATAAGAATGAAGTTCAGAAGACATACAGGTTGAATGAAAAGATTGGGAAGTTGGAAAAAGAATTAACACTGAAAGAGCCACTAGCCCAAGCTAAACAAATTTTATGGGCCAATATCATTGACTTAGTCAATGATATTTGGCCATCTATACAAGTGATATTAGAACAAAATGATTTAGTCAAAGAGGCTGGTGAATCAATTCAAAGGGTTAAGGCCGAACTTGGAAACATGCCAGAAGAAGCCTCTAGGATAATCCAATTCCTTAACTCAAAGAATAAATATGAATTGCAAGAGCTTGGAATCGTTGACAGAATAGGGACTATACTAGAGGTGAAGAAGGTAATCACCAAGAGGAACCTGATGATTCAGCTTGAGGACAAATGCCAAAAAATGGAGCAGCTATAGGCAGGTTCATGGTCAAATTTGATGCTTTGAGGTAGAAAGGTCTACCTAATCCACTGGTAATTAATGGCAGGTTAATGCCACATGAAGACTATGACAAGAGAATCAGAGAAGTGACAAAGGAACAAGCCAGCAATGCCTCCATGAAAGGGATGCCTACAGGAAAAGTCCTTTACCAAGCTTTTGAGAATCTCTTTTACCTCCATCATGAGGTAAAACATCTTTTTGTAAACAAGCCCACCTTTGCAAAATATACAAAAGCTTATGAATTCTACAGAAGAATGGTAAATATTAAATTACCAGATACAGTGACTTGGGAAAAGCTAAATGATTTACTGTAGAAATGCAAGGTAAACAGTGAATACAAAGCAGTGAAAGTAAAACAATAGGTCAGCTAAGTCAAAGAGTATCAGATGAAAGAGTATCAATCAAAAGGCAAAGTAAAAGAACAACCAGCATAGAGCGACAGCAAGGGAGAGAAAGCATCAAAAGATCAAATTATAAAACAACCAAATTAGTAAAAGAAGGGACAGCTAGCCTTTTAGTTTCCTAGGTGTCTCTATCTTCTTGCATGGAGATATTTATTTTCCTTGAATAATTCCTAAAATAGTTTAGGATATTTTGTAACTATTTTTTGTATAAATACTTCATAATTCGAAGTATAGAGTGTGGATTGTTGAACATTTCTATAGTTGCATTGATCTGAAAACCTGAGGGTTTATTGTAAACATTTTCAAGTCAGCGGCTGGACTGAGTAATAAAGGCACTGCATTACAGGATTCATGTGTTGGGCCACTTCAGTGAAGTATCTTTCATTTGTTGAATTATTATATTCTTAAGTTTTTCACATACATACATGTTTTCAAATTTAAATGAAATAAATGGAATTTTACTTCAGAATTTGCTAAGTACACATTGTCTTGAATAGTTATGCATTTTTGTGTTTTCTTCTGATATCCAGAGTAGGGAATTCTTCATTGGTCCCTTGTTTCAATTGACCTCTTTCATTTCCTTCATTATCCGGTTTGAGGAATCCTTGACTTCTCCTTGACCCCGATTGAAAAACCACTTCACCATCCAGCCTAAAAGATCTGAAATTACTTAGCTACATTGCCCTGTGAACACTATCCTTAGAACTTGATTTAATCGTGTTTTCTTGACAATTTGGACTCCATGGCCCAATGGTAAAAAGACACTTATCTATCCATCTGAATTAGTAATTCCACCAACAAATCAAATCAAAACCCAATCAAGCTTAAATAACTAGCTTAAAATCAATTAACTCAACAAAGTTAAATCATTAAGAGAGAGCCCTCTCTGAGCATTAGGAAGGCTAGATCCTAATCTCAAAAGTAGGTTTGTGGTTACCTATTATTTTTTCTTTCATGACAACCTTAGGGAAACTTTAGAGTGATAACATAGTGGCGACCATACTAGGGAATTAGTTCCCAGTTCAATAAACCGTAAAGGAAATCCTAAATCTCATCTTTGCACCTTAGGGCCATTTAGGGTTGTAAAAGGTTTCATTAAAAAATTAAAAATTTTAAAATTATGGCTTCCAAAAGAAGATACTATACCAGGGCACATCCAGATACAAACTCTGCTATAATTGTTGATAATCCAAACAAAATCTTAAGAAAAAACAATAAAGTAGAAAGTTAAAAAAGCATTAGTCAGCTAACTAAAGCAAATTCAATTCCTAAAGAGTTATCAAATTTAAAGGATCTTCAATTTGATTTATCATTTGAGCATTCATTGTTTCATACCAAATCTGAAACTTCAATTCATGATACTGTAATAGAACCTGCTTTTATTCAATTTATTGAATCAAAGAAGACTACTATACATCCTGATTTAGATCAACATGTTCTAGACACTTTTGACAAACTTGATGCTTTAACCTCAAATTTGATAAGACAAATTGATGAAGCTTATTTCAAACAGTGAGTTGAATTAGATGCCCTAATTGCTACTACTCCTGAGCATTCTACCATTCCTTCAGAATTTGTAAATTCATCTTTATTTAGTACCACCTCATCTATTATTTCCACTACACCTCATTCCACAGAATCATTCGTCCCCAAGCTCCCTCTTCAACCCAGAGTTTTATTTCCATCTCCAAATATTTCAAGCTCCCCAATAATCCCTTCAAGCTTAGTTGTAAGCCCTTCAAGTTCATCTTCAAGCACTTCCACTTTACCTCCTAGCCAATCTAGAATCTTAGCCATGGCTGCCAGATATGCTCCTTTGACCTTACCAGCTCAAGTAGATGCTATGCCCCAAGACTATCAGAGTAAAATCTTTCAGTTTGATGGTACTGTTCAATATACTGCACAAAAACATGTAAATAAAATGAATGATTACTTTGAATTACATGAAATTGATGAAGAAGACGTACAAATGAGATTATTTGCACAAACACTAGCAGGAGATGTCAAGAAATGGTTTAAAGGTTTACCTGCTGGTCATATTGTTGATTTTCTTGCTTTTTGCAGATTGTTTATCAATAGATGGGAAATGAAGAAAAACCCTTTACAAGTATTATATGAATATGTTGTGCTCTACAACAACCCCCCATTTCATATCATTATTATTCTCAAAACTATAATGTGAAATGGGTCCCTTTTTAATTTTAATTGGTATCAACTTAGTGTTACTCAAAAACGTCCGAAAACAAAATAAAAACATTACAAAACCTTTTTGATAAACCAATTAAAGGTCTTATATATATAAATGATTAATCTTTTATCATTGCGATAAAGCGATCGCAAGATCGCATATCGCAATGACAAAGGAGGCATAACTTAAATACCCATTGGTTTTCTCCGACGCGACAACTCGCAATGGGCTATCGGATATCGGCAATAATAAGTTGGCATAAAAAAATTTATTTCACCCCGATGCGATGCGATATCACTATCGGCGATCGAGAATTTACCATGCATGCTTTTCAAAGTGCCTAGTTAATACTCCCGATGCGATGCGATATCGCTATCGGCGATCGGGGATTTCAAATGCAGCCAATGTAACGATTTAAGATTTCCCCGACGCCCGATTGTGAGAAGGCCAAAAGCACGAATTTCAAAGAAATCTTAAAGCAGGGTTATTACTATTAATTCGTATTAAAAGCCTTATCTTCCAAACAGTCATTCATATGCGCTCAACCGCCAAAACATCCAAGGCACGCTTCAAACAAATCATTCGGCCAATAATCGAAATGATGGGCATTTAAAGGATTGACAGGTCTTAACAGCCATTTAATGAAATAGAAAGCCTAAAAATATTTTCACAGATTGTATCCGTGGCCACCTTAAGTTAATCATTCACCATGCATTGATCAAAATATATCGCTTATATTCGGTTTTGCACTATCAATTTTCTGTATTATGTTCATTTTCACTCCTGTGCAGAACTCTTCCGAAGTAATGAATTCAAGCAGAATGGGGAAGAAGTCTAAGAAAACTGCAATCGCTTCCGCTTCACCGGGCACAGGACAACTCATCGCTGATCCAGGAACTAAAAAGAAAGGATTGATATCGGATACTACATGTCTAGGACTCGGCAAAACTACTTGGAAAAGTACCTATAATTTGATTGAAGCCGAAGAACTAGAGAAGACAGTAGTACGAGCCTCAGCAGATAGCACTCGAAAATCGGATGCTACTCTAAAGGACATAGCCGACTCTTTCCTTCATCGGATAGCAGCTCGGGAACAAATTCTCCCATATACGGATGTAGTAAGATGGGCAATTGAGGAAATCCCAATCACAGACAGAACCTTCAGCACCAGAGATGGGAGAATCTTTGGTTCATTTCAATCTGATGATTTGAGGCAAATGTATCATTTGCCTGTGCCATAGAAGAAGTACAACACGGCATTTCTGGAGAGATTCCGAGATGAGAACGAAACTGAATCCGAACCCATTCGGGAATGGAGGCAAAATCCGTCAAAACACAAGCATGAATCTTCAGGTAAGTACTCGGTTAATTCTCTATGCTCTCCTTATTGTTATGCTGGGATAATGATGTGTAGGTTGTGGGGATTGCATGATTCCGCTAATTTTACTATAGAAATGGTTCCCTTGATGGAAGTGGCATGTAATGGTGAAATAATGGATTGGGCAACTATACTGTCCGATAAGCTAGCAACCGAAATTCTTGATTTTAGAACCAAATCCCGCATCACTGAAAGGCTTATTCCTCCATTCTACTACAATGCTTATATATTAGACGTCCTGTGTTTTAAATCTGAATTTCCTGTGCTCGGATGGAGGTGGACTTCGCAAGACCCCTCGCCCATTCACATATACCATCAGAAGTTGTGGAAAACTTATTACAAGCACCATTTATACCAAATATGCAACAGCTTTATGTTACCCATTCATCATTCTATCTTTAATAAGCCTGCCCCTAAGATTTCCTACCAAGCAGGGATTGATTTGACATCAATAGGAAGTTGGTTCGGAGAGGAAAAGTTTACTTATATAAGAATTTTCAGCAGTCAAGCCAAACCTCACGTTCTTCCTTTGTACATACTTGATAAACTGCTGGCTAAGGAGATAGCCTATCAGATTACCTCCGAAGGAGTTACACTAACTCTAAAGAAGAATAAGAAGCAGGTCTGACCCTCTTTTCCCCTGAGATGTGGTATCTACACTCTACATGATTTCAAACATGCAGAGAAAGAATCTGAAAAAATAAAGTCATTAACTCTAGCAACTCTCCCTATTAGGCGATTTGATCCACGCAAAGTCGCCTATAATGCACTTGAACAGGGCAAATTGACCAAGTTTGAACATAAAGAAGATAAGTTTGATGACCTATTCTCATCAGCCGAGTCAATGTTCCAAGTTAAATCGTTGGCTATAATCGAATACAAAGACGACGGATTAGTTGAATTCAACAGACTTAGAGAATAGAGGTTGCAAACTCTGCCTCTAGATCTGTTAGCAACAACCCCAACAACAGAATCAAGCGAGCCTGAACAACGACTTATTAAGGAACCTCCTGTTACATCAAAGGAACAAGAAGAAGTGCATATGAAAGGACAAGAGGAAACCCAGACGAAAGAGCAGGAACAGAGCAGCACAAATGTGAATGTAAATACTCAAATTGACCCGAAATTGCTCCAGGAATGGAAGCAATTCAATTCAATTATCGGTAATCTTGAGTGCTCTAAAGATGACGAGACATCAAAAGAGGCTAATACATAGGAGGCAACTTCAAAACAGGTTTCAGGCGAAACCAACATCCTACCCAGTTCGAAAGAAGTAGAGATAATCCCAAAGGATCCTTCTGATCAGGTTATTTTGCAAATAGAAGAAATTCCTCCCTTAGATGTCTTCTATAGCCCAAGACACAAAGTTGTGGTAAAACGACAGAGGAAGAGGAGAAGGACTGATCATCCTTCCCTATTCCCAGAACAAACAGTGATGGGCAATGTGCTTTGGAAAGAGGAATTTGACCCCTCTGATGTGTTAACACCCAGGTTGTTCCCTTTGACTCCCAAGGGAATACGGCCGGGGTAACCACTAACCAATCTTTGGATTACAGCTTCTAGCCCAACTGTAATCAGAGAGGGCTCTCTCTTTAAGGTTTGTCTATGTTCTGTGGAGATTCTAGGCTAGTTATGAAGTAAGGGTTTTGGTTTATGTTTGGTTGGAAGGATGTCTTTCTGTACTTAAAGTGGAGATCTGCAGATAATGTTAGTCCATTGGGAAATGGAGTCTATGGCTATTGGTTTCTTGAAATCTTGAGGTCGAGCAACTAGAGTTACAGGGCCATTTAAATACTTCATGGAACAAACTTGAAAGTATGATGGTGGAATGTGAACAACCAGTGAAAAGCAATTAAGAATTTTCCACTAAGCTGAGGTGTGAGAAAGAGACATATTCCTTAGGAGCAAACTTGAATTCCTGGAAACAATAATCACTGTGAAAGATATAATGTGAAAGGGTAGCATTTAAGAATTACACCTTCATTACTATAACTGAAGAAAAACATTTAAAATAGCTTAGATTGAGTTCAGGGTAATCTGTGATTAAATCCTGGAACTATTCTTTTTCCTTGCTATTAACTGTAAGACACAGGAAACATGAAAGAGATATGAAAGATAACAAAACACATAAGAAAGAGTTATAAGAAAAACTTATTGTGCCATGAAATACATAGGAATCCTGTAACTTTTAGCTAAACACCACAAAGCATCAAACAAAACAGAGCTTTGGAAATTCCATCATCTTTTGTATTACTTATCTGAGAGTTTACAGTAAAAGAACAACAGAATAGATATCAACAATATCTGACATCCGACATCCAAGATCCAACACCTGCTATCTCATGCGAGGGGGAATATATAGAAGTCTCTCATACAAAATATCTCAGTCATTGAGTCATCTGAGAAATAAAATATCTTCATTAAATCATACATAAATAGTAGATAAGAAGTTATTACAGCCTTTAATACAACATAAATGCTCTTTACTCTTGTCAAAAGATTTCGACCTTTGGAGCTCACTGAGTCAGTTGATGCTTTGTTATAACTGCTGAATGATGTGTTTGTGCAGCTCTGTCCTCCTGTAGCTTTTCGGCCCTGTCACCTGTGACTGCCAGTGCTGTTGTGGTGGCCAAATGGTTGTGCTGAGTTTGATCAGCCTCTCTCTGCATACATGCTGATATATCCTTATTTTCATGTGCATGACAATTTAAATATTTCAAAAGGAAAAAACTTAATTACTAGCTTTGGTTTAGCAGTAATTGCATTAAACCATTCCAGACTTCCTGTGTAGGCAATTGATGCCTCAAAATTGACCCCATGGTCTCATCTGCCTCTGTATACTTATAAAAATTGGGAGGCTCATCAAACAAGTGAGTAATTTCATTCATAATGAAGAATAAGCTCTCCACTCTGTTGAAAAGGGTCTGTCCTGATGCTGGCCCTGTTTCTGTTGATGTGCTGGCTGTTTCTGCAATCTGATTAGCAACAAAGGTGTTGACCCTCTTGGCATATTTTTCATGTGAAAGTAGCCATCCTGAGGGCTCCATCAAGCTAGGAAGGCCTCTATTTTGCAATGCTATGAACTTGTCCTAGAATTTGTTGATGTCTGCCTGCATATCCTGGCTTCTTCTTTCTAAGGTCTGTGCCAGGTTTCTTAATGTCAAGACCCTTTTGACCATTGAAATGGTCTCAGTCCTGTTGGCAATTCCCATTTTAATCAGCTGAGAGCTTGTCCTATATTTAAGCACATTTATCATTCTGGTGGCAACCTTAGGCATGCTACCTAGAGATGCCCTTGCCCTTTGGATTTCCCTGTGTGCTTTTCCAATGAGCCCCATTTGCTCATGAATGGCCTCAATGTATTCCCACTAGTCTGTGATGGACTGGCCAATATTGGCCCATAGGATTCTTTTAAGCTTAGTTGTTACTTTGTCCAGTGTGAGATCCTTTTCTAGCTCATTTATTCTCCTTTTGAGAGCCTTTACCTCTCTTTCTCTTTCTGCTACATTTTGCTAGGATTTATCATATTTTTCATTGATCTTGGCCAGAGTTTCTTTGGCTTGATTCAACTCTGACATTTGGGCCTCCAAGACTTGAATTTCATTTCTCAGCTTCTGCATGTCAAAGCTTTCAGCCTGCTCTGTTGTTGGTGCTGAGGTGGAGGGTGCTGCTTGCTGTGCTTGTTGACTAGGAGGGGCAGTGGTTTGAGGAGCTTTCTCCAGATTAATTGTTTCTGGAAGAGGTTGTGAAGTTTGTCCTGCCTCGTTTTGCTGCAATGCTGCCTGAAGTGCAGCCTCTGATTCCTCCAGCTTCTCTTGTGTCTGGATGAGCTGTTTGTATAGTGTTACCAGCGTAACAGCTGCATCCTTGTCTTGTCTGAGCTGGGCAACCTCTTTAGTTTGGGGATGAAGAGTTGTTGGTATTTTGATAATCTTCTTTAATGCTGCCATATCAGCATCCCTTAGTTTTAGAAGCTCCTGCACTGCTTTGACATCCTTAGGATCATGCCCAAGCTCTATTATGATGTCCTCCAAAGCTTTGATCCTGTTGTCCTTTGCTTGAGACGATGCCCTTTCAAACTCAAGTTGTGCAGTGGTATTATTCAGGCTATTTTGTAGCCTGTAGTTCACCAATGTCTTGTCTGCCAAGGAGGCATACACCATCTCACCCGTTTGTTTGTGTAATTCAATCTGATCCATTGGGTGGATGTCCTTGGCCAGGACCTCAGGGTTGGTCCTGATGTAATTGGCAGCTGACTGTGGTTGTTGCACGGCTGGTGTGAAATGGCTCATGATCATTTTTCCCTCATGTACATCATAGGCAGACATGAGTCTTTGCTAGTTAGTGGGAGCCATTTTCAACAAGTGATTATACAGTTGCAACCTTATGGGTTCATTTCTCTTCTTGATATCCTTGAACTGCTGCTTGATGCTCTTTTCCCCTTCCCTCTGTTGGCTTGAGGAGCTAACTTCTCCTCCTGCTGCCCTCTCTTATCCTTGCTGGAAGGAACTTGCTGAGGCCTCCATGCTAGGCAGGCCCATACCTGAAGTTTGCCCTATTGGCATTTCCTCTTCCGAAAAAGGGTTCAACCTTTGCCTCTTCTCCCCTTGAGTTGTTGATGTAGTGAGGGGAGTCTCTCTATCCCTTTTCCTGCTTATGTCCTCTCTTTGTGGGGTTTGGAGGACTGAAGTATCAATTCTTGATTCTTGCCTAGGAGGCACCATTTGTGCTGGTTGCTATTCAGTGACCATTGGGGCCTCTGCTGTTTGTTCTTTTTGCCCTGGCTGCTCCTTTTCTGGCTGATGTACCTGTTGTTGTTGCTGAACCTATTCTTGCTGCATCTCTTTTTCCTTGCCTTTGCTGGGAGCTTGATTTGTGGTTTTGACTGCCTCCTGATGTGCTGTGGAGGATGAGGTAGCTACTCCTACTTGAGGGCTTGGAAGAGAGAATACCTGTGCAGGAAGTTCCAAGTCAGCCATTTTAAGAAGATTTCTTCTTGCTCTCTCATTTAGTTCTTCTTGTGTAATAGGTTCCTCTAGTGTGCCTCTCTTCCATTTTGATTGATTTGCATATTGTTCAATGTCAAGCAACCTTACATGGTCATAACTAGAGAGCCTATATTTGACCCTTCTTAATGATATGGAGTGATTGGGGTCATAAGGTTTCCAGAGGAAACTGGTCTTTAGGCCAAGGTATTCTAGCATTCTGTCAGCTTCTTTCCAGCCTTCCTCCCTTTTGTTCAAAACCAAGTGGCCCAATTGGTTTCTCACTTTCAGCTGTGCCTTCTTGCCTTTGCCTGAAAAGTGCTTTACATCAGCATTCCGAAATTGCCTGAAGTATTCAAGGGCAAACAATCTCATGGGCACATACTTGGGCAGTCTGTATGGGGGAAACTCACAACCATATATTCTGATAACGGTGTGGTGTTGGTAAAAATACCAATCCCCAATGTTGTACACCTTGGACAGCTGAAGGATCCTATGCATCTCATCTGTTAATCTTGGAGGAGGTGAGCTCATGAACAGAGACATGGCTGGGTGGATGAAAAGGTCTATAAACTCACAGTATGTGTATGGAGAGTAGGCTCTGCAGTGAAACACTGAGCTCCAATACATTACTGACCTTGGATTACCTTGTGCATCCACTCTTTTCACAATAAAGGAAAATTTCTCATGGTGATAGTATAAAATTAAGTGGTAGATGTAGGAGGTGTATCTGAACACCTTTTCTCTTGATAGGTTCATAAACTGCTCATGCATTTTGTCTAATATGTAGGTGGCATAGTCATAGTAGATTAGAGCTTTGCCAGGGGAAAACATGAGCATCATTACCAGTACAGTTTCATCAATATACTCAACTGATTTATAACCCAGGATGAGACTGATCATATCTGCAAGGTCTCTACCTAATGGGTTGAGGTAACCAGCAAAAATAGGAGGGTATTGCACAGTGTCAGAGTTAATAAACAGTTGGTTCAGCTTTGTGATCTGAGCATCTGTCAACATTTTAGCTCCTTGGTTTATCAAATCAAGCAAAGACAACGGGACCAATTCCTTCTCAGTCTTGAATTGCAGCATCTCTCTGATGGCCTCAGGGGTGATGTAGAACACAACTGAGCTTGAAGGGTCAAGCACAGCTCTCTGAGTAGGATCATAACATACAGCACATAGGTGAATTAGGTCAGGGAATTGGTTGACCTGAGGAAGCTTGAAGATTGGGAGGAAGGAATCCCAAATGCCCAATATATCTGTTCCAGCTACATGCTTGGCCTTTAATTCATTTAGCAGGTGGAGGTGGAACCTGCTATGTGTTAGGGAGTCCTCTGAGATTTGATAATCGAAGTCTGCTAAAGGCTGCCACTCCAATTCTCTCTGAGCGGCACTCAAAGGGGCAACATTGAGGGCCACAGGTGCTACTGGAGTCTCCATGGTTACTTAAGAACTCTGTTTTGTATGTAAACTGATGTTACTAGGCTGGGCAACAGAAAAGAGTATTGCTTCGCCAAAGAGGTGAATTGAGAAACAGAGGACGATAGGGTGAACTTGCAGAAATTGGAATACTGCACACAGTCACTCGACAAGGAAAATACTTCTCCTTAACAGACCTTTCACAATAATTAGGTGTAAGTTTCGGGTTTCCTATTCACGACTGCGCGAACGGGATGCAGGTTTTAGTGAAAGTTTTTGTTAAACCAGGCTCAGCTAGTGAATTTCGGCTGTTCAATTTCCAATGGGAACTGGGTGCAGGGATTTTGCCGGTGAATTATGCATTTTTCAGTGTCTTAAGTGAATTTTCAGCTATTGCAGACAAAACCAGGCGCAGAGAAGATTTGCAGGGATAAGTACCTGGTAGATTTGATGGTCCAGGTCACAAATGCAGGTGGGTAGGCGCGTTGAAGGTCTCTAGGTCGAATTCAGCTGGCTGGTGCAAATTTGGACGTAAAATGCATGTAGAAGGCGCAACAACAGTTTTTGCAAAAAGTGCAAAAAACGTGAATAATTGGCAAAAATATGGATTTTTGGGACATTCGCGCCTTTTTCGGATGACATCAACATGACGTCATCGGGTGGGTCAGGGTCGGATGATGTTAGCATGACTTCATCAGGTGACGTGGTGGCTTATGAGTGGTCCACGGGGGTGGTGAGGTGGCAAACAAGTGGAGCAATGCTGGATGGGGGCGCGCACGCGACGATGACGCAGGCAGTGACGTGGTGATGATGCTGGCAGGGGGATTGGCGGAAAACTGGAAACCACAGTGGTATCATATCGCACCACTTATAATACGGAAGGGAATCTGTCAGAGGGGGCTCCGATACGCTGTGGGGGCGACGCATGGCCAAGGCCTGATGTCAGCCTCTGACAGATATCAGATGATATCTTTCAAATGTCGGGGCCAGTCGGATATCCACGTCAACCATCGGATGAAAAGCGCCCGATCGGACGGTCGACGGGCCGATAAGCTGTCCGAACGATACGGCATCGGGCGAGTAATAAACAATTATTTTTCATGGGATTTGTGCCCGGCGGGACCCTTTGAAATATTAGCGGGTTTGTATGGTTTTCTAATGTGTTTTTATAAAGGCGCGCATAGTTCAAAACTTAGGATAAGGCGCAAATAATGGTTTTTTCATGAAATTTATTTGTAAAATCGTGCGCGGCTTAACAAACTTAGGATAAGTGGGTTTTTGATGTGATTTTGTATAAATGCGCACATAGGCCCCAAACTTAGGATAAGGCAGAAAAGTGGGTTTTCATGATATTTTTGCCTCTTGAGCGGGTTTAAAGGGTGCAAATGGGTTTTTTCCAAGGTTCCTTAGGCAAATGGGGGGTTGAATAGGTAAATGAATTCTGAGGGAGACAAAGAGGTAAGGCTTGGGTTCTTAAACTAACCAGATGTCAATTTAATTCCCTAGTAGTGAATCATATGGCTATAATGCCAAGGTGGGGATATTTATAGAATGCTTGGGGTTTATACACCATGGTGTTATAATAGTAGGGAAAGGGTGACATAGGGAGTTAGATAATAGAAGTTAAGGGTTAATATAGAGGGAGAGAGTGAATGAGGAGTGATATCACTAAGTTTATTTGGAAACAACTTATCTTAGGGAGTAGATCAAAATGAAAAGAATTTTGCACAAGAAATGTGGCTCTTAAAGGATACAAGAACCAACATAAAACCTTGAATTTCTTTCATAAACACAAATGGTGAAGGGCTGTTAGTAATGAGTGACAAATAAGGAAAAAAGGGAAGTTAGACATGCTCCATTGTGTTGCTTTCCTTGTATTGACCAGCAAGATTCAGTTTGAAAGGAACACCACTTCTGCAACCCCATCTACCTACCCATCTACTTGCCTAGAATTTTTTGTTTCTTCTTGGAGGGTGCACTTGGACTTGTAGACCCTTATGTGCCTTTTCTTTTCCATTGGCTTTTTCTTTTGATTGCCTATCTAATACTACCCTTATTGCTTCCAAGGCCCCAGATTAAGCAGTTGGGAACCTTAGCTTCTTTGCCTAACTATTGGTCTGCCAAGATTAAACAGTTTGGACAGACTTCTTTCTCTATTCTACAACAGAAAATTGAAACATGGCATGATCCAGATAAGACTGTTGGACCATCCATCAAAATTTAGTAAACATGAAGGCATGTACACACCTTGCCTTGTCTTGGAAATATGGGATCTTTGTATCAGCAAAGTAGAGCATATTTGGTATTTGAATTTGCCAATCATGAAATATGAAACCTATTGGTATAGGTATCCAACACTGTGATAGGTTGTATCTCTTCAATTTGCTGGATAATATAATAAAAGAAGGACTAGTTGTTTCTCCATGGATGTAGCCCAAATTGGGGGAACCACATATATCTCTGTCTCTCTTGTTTTATGCATTTTCTGTGTTTATCTGCAATATTTTATGTGTTCCATTGCTTTGTAATATATAATTTTCTAACAGACAACTGGATATAAACGCCCTTATTATGGTATCAGTTAGGGATGGTCTAGCTATTATTGGATGTGCATAATAGGTAAGACAATAGTAGCTTTGATTATGCCTAAAGTAAGATGCATACCCATGCTATTGAAAATATATGTAGGGAAATGTTCTATCAACATTGCATGGAATATTGCACGAAGACATTAAAGTTT
Organism: Pinus taeda; assembly: GCA_000404065.3. NCBI lineage: Eukaryota > Viridiplantae > Streptophyta > Pinopsida > Pinales > Pinaceae > Pinus > Pinus taeda. Next base: position 31,419 of record APFE030013579.1, on the reverse strand, counting down.
CTGTAAGGGTTACATCTCAGGAGCATGTGGTATTACACCCAAGGTATAAGATTGTCTACCTTGATATTACACTATGGTTATGATTCTTGGTTCACTGGACTCGTGATGAATTTGAAATCTTAATTGTAATCAACACAAAATTTTCAAATTTATGTTCACGTATTTGTCGGAAAAAGGATTCCCTTGTAAGGGATTTGTCGCAGAGGTGTACTCTATGTCCATTTTCTTTAAAAGAGTAGCGAGACACATCAATGGTGGCTAATATAAGGGTGCCATTATTGTGCACCTCTTGTATCTCATAGGGACCTAACCATCTAGTCTGGAGTTTGCCCGGGAAATATTGGATCCTAGAATCGTACAAAAGTGCCCAATAACCTTCATGGAATATATTTTTCTTGATGAGGGCATCATTCCATTTTTGTCTTTGTTGTTGGATCAATGTATTATGCTGAAGAGCCGATAGCCAGATTTCATCCAATTCATTAATTTGATGTAGTCTATTAACCTATGCTTCATTCAGATCCATGCCTACTTCTTATGCTATCCTCAATGTCTGAAGTTCAAATTCTATTGGGAAGATAGGTTCTTTGCCAAACACTAGCTGATATGGGGAGTATCCTATGGTATTCCTCCAAGTCATGTGATATGCCCACAGGGCTTCTGGAAATCGAGTAGCCTAGTCATGTCTATGTGGAGTGACTGTCTTTGTCAGAGTGGCCTCGATTACTTTGTTGGTACTTTCTACATGGTCGTTTGCCTATGGGTTGTATGGAGATGTGATTCTATGCAAAATGTGATGATTTTTTAATGTAGCAGCAATCTTATGGCCTACAAATTGTGGCCCTCCATCCAAAATTATTTCTCTGGGAAATCCATACCACATGAAAATTTGGAAAAGAAAATGGATTACTGTGTCCTCTGTTGCCCTTGGTAATTCTTCTGCCTCTACCCATTTAGTCACATAATCCATTGCAACTAGTATATATGTCTTTTGATTAGATGATGGGTTTATTGGGCCAATGAAATCTAACACCCAGCGTTGAAAAGGTTCATGACTAACTGTGGATGTAGGGGCATCTCATCAGACTGGCTAGGGCGGCCCATTCTTTGGCAGCTATCATATGCCTGGACAAATTTCTTGGCATCCTTAAAAATGGTGGGCAATTAATAGCCCATCTGTAAGACTTTATGTCCAGTCCTACAGTCTACAAGGTGTCGACCACAAGGTCCATCGTGGCAGGATTTTAAGATATCATAGATTTTTTCTTCTCTAACACACCTACGGATATGCATATTAGCTCCTGTGTGAAAGAGGTATCCTCTGATCCAGGAGAACTGAGTGCTACGTTGCACTATTAATTTTCTTTCTCTGGGCGTCAAGTGCTTGGGTAATTTTCCCACTACTAGGTAATTTGCGACATCTGTGTACCACGGTGTTTTCATAGTTACAACAAATAGGTGCTCATCAAGGAACTAGTGTTCTACTACCACCACGTCGTCTGTCTTTAGTACACGTGAGAGGAAGTCTACCACTAGATTTTCCTTTCTTGGTCGATCCTTGATTATTATATCAGATTCCTGAAAAATAATTAACCATTGTCTCACTCTTCCATTCATAATAGGTTTATTAGATAAATATTTGATAGCAGAGTGATCAGCGTACAAAACCACAGGGTATTTTTTTATATCGTGTCTGAATTTGTTAATAGCATAGATTACAGCTAGAAACTCTTTCTCGGTCATGGTGTAATTCAACTCAACAGGAGTTAAATTTTTTCTAATGGAGTATAACGCATAGGGTTTCTTATCTTCCTCTTGGCTGAGGACTACTCCAATGGTCATATCTGATGCATCAGATGAAATCTGGAATCGTAAATCCCAGTTTGGACCCCATAATATCGGGGTTGTTGATACTAGCCATTTTAATTCTTCAAAGGCAATGTCAGATTTGTCAGTTCAAATAAAATCGATATTTCCTATCAAAGCATATAATGGTGTAGTAATTTGGGAGAAGTTCTTTATAAATCTTTGATAATATCCAGAAAATCCCAAAAAACTATGTACCTCAGTTTGAGTGTAGGGGGTAGGTATTAAGAGGATTATCTGAATTTTTGTTGGATCTACCTGGATTCCAGCTGCTGAGATGTAATGACCCAGGATGAGGCCTTTGGTCATCATCATGTGGAATTTCTCGTGGCTTAAGCAGAGCCTAGTAGCAATGCATCTTTGCATGATTTTCTCCAATGTCCGTAATGGAAAATTGAAGTCATCTCCATAGGGTGTAAAATCGTCCATGTACACCTCAAGTCCCTCATTTATCATGTTTGCAAAAATGCAGAGTATGGATCTCTGGAATGTGGCAAGTGCATTGCACATACTGAAAGGTAATACCCTGTAAGCAAACATCCCCAAGGGGCAGGGGAAGGTAGTCTTATCTTGGTCTTCAGGGGCGATTTGGATTTGGTTGTAGCCACTGAAGCTGTCTAAGAAAGAGAAGAATGTTTTACCTACCAATGTCTTTAGAACCTGGTCAATGAACGGGAGGGGAAAGTGATCTTTTTGCATTGCTTTATCAAGCTCTCTGTAATTGGCACATATACGCCACTTCCAATTATTTTTAGGAACAACAACTATTAGAGAAACCCATTTGCTATGAGATATATGATAGATGAAATTTACATCTAACAGTTTCTATAGTTCATCTTTAACAACATCCTTTAGGTGAGGGTTTAATCTTCGTTGAGGTTGTCAAATGGGTCTTGCATATTTCTCAGTATAGATGTGGTGCGTACATAATTGGGGGTCAATCCCTTTCATATCCAGGTAATCCCAAGTGAAAGCCTCTTTATATTTTCTAAGGAGTTGAATAAGGCTTTGCTGTTGGTCATTAGTCAGGTTTTTGTTAATGTTTAGGACTTTCCCTGGCTCAATTAAAATGGGTTTGTTGTTATAAACAATTGTTGTTGGTATCGTTTGGTCATTGATATCTTTTAAGGGATCTTCTTCAATTTCATTATCTAGGGCCACTTCAATCATGTGACGTTTTAGGTTAGATATGGCAGCTGGGTGGTTAATGTAAGTTTTAATAATGTCATCTTTTGTTTGATTCTTAAATTCAAGAGAATCTTCTACAATTAGCGGTGATCAAATATTTTTGGTGAAATATGTTACAGGTTGTTTCCTAGTTTTTATTATAGTTAGGCTTAGCTGAGTTGGAGGATATAAAGGTAGGTTCTTCACATTACTTCCTCTTGCTATAGTCATATTACCTATTCGACAGCTTATACAAGCATCTACAGTCACTAGCCAAGGTCTTCCTAATATTAGAGGATGTCCATCTAGATGGTTTCTAGGATTAATAATCAAGAAATCTGTTGGGTATTCCCAAGAATCTATAGACACCGTTACATCTTGTAATGTCCCTTCTGGTTTGACAACTAATCGGTCAACAAGTTCCATCAATGTCATAGTTGGATCTAAGGTTGTGATGCCAAGTCTCTGACAGGTTGTTGTTGTGAGAATATTAATGGTTGCCCCTAGATTGACTAATGCATTGGGAAAGGAACATCCATTTATTTGTACTGTGACTATAGGGTTTCCTGGGGCCTCATATTTCACTGGTGTCTCTACTTGATAATAAGTCAGACAAAGTTCCAACTACATGGACAGTTGGTGTTGCTTTTATTTTCCTCGTAGGATTTTTGGTACACAATTACTTAATGGTTTTTGCATAGGTTGGAATATTATGAATAGCCTAGAGGAGGGGTATTTTCACACAAAGATTTTTTAATTCTCCCAGGAGATCGAAATCGGGATATTCGATTGGGTGAGGTTTAATCAATCTTTATAGGAATGGTGGAGAAGGGGTAATAGTTTGATCGTGGCTTTTCTATTTAACTGTATTCTTTGTTTGAGGTGTTTGTTTTATAAGTAGTGGTTCTTCTATTTGTATATGTTTATCCTCATCTAACTCAATTATTCGTCTAGACCTAAATTTGAGTTCATTACACTCAACTTAGTTTCCGGATCCAACCCTTCAATAATTTGTATCGACTGGATTGGTCTATTGTTGGGATTCGGGTTGGGCTAGGTTGGGAGTTGTGGTCATAAATTGGGTTGAGGATTTTGTTGCAACGTGTAAGGTGCTAATAGCATAGGTTGAGGCAAGGGGATTGTTCTTGCTGGCTGGTTTGTAGGTCTTTGCTAGCTTGACTACGAGTTTTGGTTTTGTGAAGTGGAGGCCATTAAGATGGATATGGATTCTCTACCAAAATGGTGGAAAGTAAGAGGAATTAGGCCAACTATTGTCTAGATTTGATTGATTGGACCAAGGTGGCATAGAAAATGCTTGTGGTGACCAATTAGGAAAAGGTGGCCGGTTCTGCCATGTAGCTCCTATGTATTGCTGAGAATTATATTATGAGGGTTGAAAGAATGAATATGGGTCGGTAGACATACCTATTTCTCGTGCTGTCCATTGGTGACGTTGATTTAACAGGTAGACTGGTTCCGTTTCTTCCTCTACCTCCTTGAAGACTACTTTTAATCCTGGAGTTATGTGAAATTTTCTGTGGCATGTTCTTTAGGGCATATGGCACAGGTCTGTACCATATCTAGTGGACATTCTTTATGACTATGTTTCTTCCTACATTGAGGGCAAAAAATCACCAAGTTCTATAATGCTTTGGCTTGCTTCTGCTTGGCTTGCATGATGTCTAATTGTGTTGTCAAGGTTCCCAGGATATCCATTTTGAAATATTCCAGTAGGTTGCGATTTCAGTACAGGTAATGCTTCTGCCAGAGATTTTGTTGTCCCTGGTGATTATATCATGCTTAGCTAGTTTTAGTCTTGTACTACCCCTCGAGCACCTGATACACAAATTAATAATGTTAGCATATTCTTCTTGATAGATATCACCTTTACCCACAATATTTAATGTTACTATCCACTGGTCTTTCATCCCCTTAATTAGTGTCGTTTTTAGCACATTATCAAGCAGAGGAAAATTTGCATAGGGAGACCTTTGGAGGTTATATTAGAAACACTCCACATACTCTTCCAAAGTTTCACTAGGTCTTGCTACCATTTGGAATATCTCATGTTTTAGTTCTCTAGATCTGTAATAATCCTGATTTTTTTAAGGAAAGCAGTTTTCATTTGATGCCAATCATTTATGGTGCCCCCACCCAGTCCCATTATCCAACGTAGGGTTTCTCCCTTTAAAGTGGAGGGGAATAACTTCAGTTTCTAGGGATCAGTGGTGTAATCATAACCTCGACATAGAACATCAAATTCAAAATGAAATGCATCCAGATATTCTGATGTGAGTCCATGAAAGGTGGGAATATTTTGTAGAGGGATAGCTTTCATGGGTGTGTTGACAGTTGTGTCAACAATAGGATATTCTAATGTACAGGTCTGGGGTGCTTGTGGATTATTGGCCCTTTCATCAAAGATATGCCAATACCCTTCCGGGATCTCTGGAGCTAGAGAGTTATCTCTGGTTTGTCTAGAAGAGGTGGGAATATTTGTAACAACACTCGATCTGGGACACTGGGTGTCCTCTGCTCAATTACTACCTGAGGGGATCTTGGTTCCTCTGTTTCCCGTGTTTCTCCTCCTCCTTCAAGAATTTTGCAAGAATTTCCTTCTTATGAGGGAATTGATTGTGAATTTTCAATGTCTTGAAAAATTTGCTTAGTCCCATTAGTTTTACTGTGGACCTCAATGTAGGCTACAGATGGTGAGCCTATGGCCTGAAGGGAGATAGTAGGTTGTCTAGAAGCAATGGTTTGGGGAACTATTGATGGCTTAGATTCAACTTTTCTTAAGATGTCGTCTATAAAAATTGATCGTCCAAGGGTCACCAATCCCTTAGATTTTTCAGGTTTGGGATGTGGAATTGTATTATTTTCTGGTCTTTTCTTCTTAGTCATTCATGCAAAAATTCAAATGTTTATTTCTAACTTAATTTCCTAGTAATTCTACTGGAAAGCAGGTGGGGGAGTAGGTATTTTAATTTCTTCGTACGTAGGTTCTTACCTTCCATTTTTAATACTCGTTTCTCTCTCAATAGAAAAGCATAAAACACCTACTTCACTTTTCTGTAAGTGTCCTGAAAAGCAGGCAGAGGAGCAAGAACTTTACTTGCTCGTTACGTAGGTTCTTACCTTTTGTTTTCAATACCCAATTCTTTCCCAACAACAATTATCAGGTATACATCACTCTTTGTAAGATGGTGACACTCTCCCCAGCAACGACGCCAAAATGTTTGGCTAATAATCGGTGTCTTTTAAAAGTCCTAATTACCCCACATTTATCATCAACCCAAGCAAGTCCTTTTATTCCAAGAGTGTACACAATATGTGCATGCTATAAATCTAGAGAGTAATGTTTCTTAAAAGGAAGTGTGGAACTTTGATACAAGAGTAAACGGATGAATCTAATAAATGCAAATTGCAATCATTAAAGGAAATATGGCATCTAAGCTTTGAGACTCAATCCTCTACTGGAATCATAATCAAATTTGACACAAGCAATTCAATTAATAATAGCATTATTTGAGAGCACAATAGCAAGAACTCATCTCTTCTTAACTGATTCAATCTAAATCATACTCAATCTCTATAAAGAAATCCAAATAGAAATGATGTCAATTTGAGAGTTCTATAGTGATAACCAAACTCTTACAGTTGATTAAATCAATACGATTCACTATCTAAATAATTGAAACTGGAAAAAGCATAAATCGAATCAAATGATAGTGTTGTAAAACATGTAAAGGAAATGTACTACTTCAATACAAGAAAGTGGTAATTAGTGAATAAGATGAACTCATAGAAAACAGGAAAATTATCAAACCAATCAAACTTGTGAGAATCATAAATATATAACATAAGGAAGCAGTTTAATCCACCAAAGGTCAGGCCCTTAGCCACCAGTGAACACTGTTGAGCTATTTCAGAGAATATGAATGAAAAACAACTTCAATTATATATTAGTCATTGAACTTAAGTAGAATTATAATATGGTCATGTTCTCTAATAGCATGAACTTGTAAATTAAAATTGCAATTAGAAATAACAAAGATTTATCCCCTTTCTTCCTACAATCATTTTCTTTTATAGTCAGAAAGAGGTAAAAGATAAATGTGATCCCTCGGGATGTCCTGATCCTGAGGGATTTACAACTGATTGCTATCTTCATACACCTTTCCTATTTTGCACTAATCCTCCTGATTCATTCTCTGCCCCGTTTGCAACCGACACATTCCATTCTTCATTTGTTGGTTTATGTTGTTCCATCATTAGGGAACAACAACTGTTCCTTTCATCATTTTTTTGCATAAAGAGGAGTAAAAGTTAGTTACGATGGCTAAATCTTAACTACAAGTAATTCATCCATTTCTTGTCATAATCCATCGATATTTTAGTGTGTTAAGATATGAAAGAGATAAGAAAAGATGAAAAAGGTGATAGAATTAAGAGTAAATACATACCCATTTCATAACTCAACAGCCTGAACTTACCATGACCACGAGGGGTGAGTTAACAGCCTGGGACATAGACTCTTAACAAGGAAGAATAGTTCCATATTTTCCTATAGCACTGGACATGGAAGGAAAACCAAGTTCAACCGATTGGAGAGGCTGAACATGAAGCGAAATTCCTAAATCAATGTAATCCACCAAAGAGCCATCATCAATGTTCGACATCTATTGAAAGGGAAACATTGACGAATCAACCACCCTAGTGGGGCAAGATACAACCCCAAAATCCTGATGGGAAGCATTATTAACCCACAAACGAAGTGCAAAAATTTGGCTTAAATTAACCCTTTTATTCGAAGAATGATCGAAGGGGTCAAAAAGATTTCTATTAACAAAGGGTCTTTCCGATAACTTGAGAAATTTCAAAGACTGCTTCTTCTTCTAGATATCCTCTAGTTGTAGAGATTTAAGGGTCGAACATGCATCCCTCTTGACCCACAGGGTGGTGGAAATTATACCAGATAGCTCCAAATCCAATAAGAGAAGATGCTGAGAGAAATGATTAGGACTTATTCTTAGTTTAAATATCTCAGATCCTAACAATGCAATACTTCCCTTCAGAAAAATGTAAATCTTTATGGGATTATTAAGGCAATGATTAATATGGGCGAGCACCATAATGATGGAGGAATCTCTACATCGTTTAAGGAATTCCAAATCTGATTTCATCTTAGAGACTTGCAACCGTGCCCATTCAAAATGATGAAATTGAATCGCAATGTCTCTTCCTTGCAGGGTTGTAATGATCGAATTCAAGATTCTGTGATCCATATCTAGTTTCTAAGAAATATTTTTTAGTGATAATAAAATAAAATTCATTTTTCAACGTGTTTCGAACAAACTAGTGTGGTTCATCACCACGACAAGATGAAGAATCAGATCATGGCAATGAGTTAAATAGAGAGATAAAACATTCCAGTGGCTAAAAATAGACAACTACTTTTGACTCGGTCATAAATTAAGAGAAGGATTATTTAATAATTTAAATAATCAAATAAAATATATCTATACAAATATTAATATTATTTTTATATATAAATTTGAAATTACGATAATATTTTACCCAATTCATAATAGGAGGTTACTTTTGACTAGACTAAGAATTAGGAAAAATAATTTTCATTTATAATTTAAATAAATAAACTAAATAAAATATACATAATTTAAGATAATCTAGGAATACTGATGATATATTTACCCAATCCTCAAATATGAGGCCTAGGATACTTTATTAAATATAATAATAATTGTAAAAATTAATTATAAAAAATGTTTACATAATTATTTTAATTGCTAAGATTAATTCATAAGATACCTCAAAAAATGTTAAAATTTTACCAAAGTCAAAAGGATGAAAATAAGAATAAGAATAAATTAAGTTAAATAACAAAAATTAAAAATAAAAGGGGGAATCAACTAAAGGAGCAAAATAAACTAACAGAAGGAAAATGGACAAAGAGGAATCAATAAACCCTAGGGGGGTAAATCAGAGGAAACCAAAATTGAAAAATTTGAATTTTTTAAGCAAATAACGGGGATAAAATTAAAATTAAAAATAGAAAAGAAAAAACAAAGAAATCGACACAAGCACTGGAATTAAGAAAGGAAAAAAGCTAAGAGGAAAGGGTAGAGATGCAACAACTACTAATTTTCCAACTATCATCCCTGTTTAGATTACTTGGCCTCCTTTCAATTTCAATGGCCTCTATAGATCTACAGAATGGAAATCACAATTTATAAAAATGTGCATAGAAATGCAATAATAAAAACCAAAAATACAGAGTGATTTTTAGGGGAATCAACTTGGGGGAAAAAATCTTCAATCCTATTTGCATTAATTAGTTGAATAGAGAAACTATTACTATTTCTAGCTCCATCTTGGAACTCAAACTACAAAAGAATAATTGTTCTCTCTACTCAATGACAAACTTTAGCTAGCACTTAGCCAAATACTTTCTCACTGACCCTTCTATTTCCTTGCGCAAATGCTGAGTAAATTGGCCCCTAAAAGATATGAATTTCCTCCCGATTGACTAGACAATTCCCAAGGATTGATCACTCACCACATGAAGCACATGTACACTTAGAACTAGTATATTTTAGGTTTTAACCCTATAGAGAAATTACCTACAAAAGAATTCTTAAAACATAAAAATGATGGCAAGAACATAAAATAAACATACACAAAGGTTTTCCCCTGGATCCCAAAATCGGGACAACCAGATTGATTTTTTTTTATATTCCTTTCAATGTTACAATACATATATATACATGTTGAAGCATTTATAAACCCCAAACCACTAACCTTGGAGTACAACATGACCATAATTACCTTGAATGGCTCTACAAAATACCATGGTAAGAAAATGATCATGCCCAAAACAATGCATGAAACCACCTAGACATATTTTTCTCAGGCACTACTCTGGACCCAAGAAAAGATTATTCTGGGGCCTTATGGAAAGAATATAGCACATATCGAACATTCTCCCACTTGTTGTTTTATTTCCACACAAGGGGGCACAGGAGTGCATAGTCATTGATCCAAGGCTGCAATTCCCATTGTTTCTCTACACTAATAAAACTTCTCAGTTCTCATAGACTTCATCAATGAATTTGTAACATTCTTCAAAGTGTCCACCTTTACCAACAACACCCTTTTTTTGTCAACCATATCCCCACAAATTGATACTAAACATCAATGTGCTTTGTCATTGAATGATAATAAGGGTTCTTTACCAAGAAAATCACACTTTGGCTATCACAGTCTATCCTTATAGCTCATTGTACCAACCCCATACTTGAACACAATATCTGCAACCAAATTATTTCGCATGAGTGCCCATCATGTATTCATCCTTTCTATTGTAAAGTGCCACTACAGATTGTATCTTGCTAATCCAACTCACTGCTCTTCCAAATAGGTTAAATACATAATCACTTTCAGATCATCTTCAATCCAAATCTCTAACCTAGTCTGCATAAAAAAAGCCATGAATGTCCAAAATTTTTTCCAATCCTAGTCTTCTTGGGTAGAACAAACCATAATCACTAGCCATACAAATACCTAAAAACCCACTTCATTGTTGTCCAATGCTCCTTCCCTAGTTTTGACATAAACATGCTCAATACTCCTACTGCATGTGAAATGTTTTGTTTGGTGAAAACCATTTCATACATCAGGCTACAAAATTCACTCACATATGGAACATGGGACATGCACTCTTCCTCTTCTTGTGTCTTTGGACACTGTTTTTCATATAACTTTACACCTACAGGAATAGGAACCGTCACCGGTTTACTATCATGCATATTAAAACTCTTCAATATTGTCTTTACATACTTCCTCCAGTTTAAGAATTGCTTCTTCTTTTCCCGATATAATTTAATTTCCATGCCCAAAATATAGTATGCAGCACCAAGATCCTTCATGTTGAATTTAGAGGATAATTGGGTCTTCAAATCCTCGATAATTTCTTTGTCATTTCCAATCAACAACATATCATCCACATACAAGACCAAATAAATAACATGCTCACCAATTGATTTAAAATACACACAATGATCCACTTTTCTCCTGGTGAAGCCAATTCCCCATATATAGGTATCAAATTTATGATACCACATACTTGGTGAGTGTTTTAACCCATAGATAGAATTTTTTAACCTGCATACTAGTTCTTTCTTACCCTTCACTGCAAAGCCTTGAGGTTTCATCATGTAGAGCTCTTCTTCTAGATCCCCATGAAGAAATGTTGTCTTCACATCCATCTATTCTACTTCAAAATCAAAAGAAACAAAAAGAGATAAAAGTAATATTTTAGAATATAGCTTGGAAATAGGAGAAAATATATCACCAAAATCAATTCTCGGCACCTGGGAATAACCTTTTGCTACCAATCGAGATTTGTATTTCTCCACCGTTCCTTCTTCATCCATCTTCTTCTCAAACGCCCATTTGTTGTGAATGGGTTTCCTTCCAGTCGAAAACTCCACAAGATCCCAAGCCTCATTTTTATTTAAAGATGCCATTTCTTCGACCATGGAATCTTTACATAGTTTTCCATCCTCTGAATCCATTGCCTCTCTCACAATTCTGTGATCATTATTAGTAATAGATAAAGAAAAATTTGAACAAAAAGCAGATGGACCATACCTCTCTAGTTTCCTTCTCTCTAGAATTGATCTTCCCAAAACTAGAGTATGTGGCTCTTCCTCTTCTGATTCTTGTTCTAATGTAGACCCTGATTCTTCCTCCTTTAGTTTGAACTCTACCTTCTCAGGTTCCCTTGGTAGGAATTCATGTTTAATAACATCTTTCACATGTCTAGACACCACATATTGGTTGTAAAAAACCTTCCTATTTTTAAGGTTCCAAAGCTTATAACCTTTTAAGCCATCATTATACCCAATAAATATGCACCTTTCATATTTACACTATAAATTGGTCCTTTTCTCCTTTGGAACATGTACATATGCATCACAGTTGAATGCCCTGATATGTGAGAGAGAGAGTTTCTTACCAGTCCATAACTCATGTGGAGTATTATTCTCCAATGATGATAAAGGTGATCTATTAAATAGGTAACATGTTGTATTTGCCTCTTCCCAGAATTATTTTCCTAACCCAACACCACTGAGCATGCTTCATTCATTTTCCATCAATGTCCTGTTCATTCTTTCTAAAACTCCATTTTTCTAAGGTGTGTATGGAGTAGTCTTTTTTCATGCTATACCACACTTCTTGCAAAACTCTTAAACTTCCTTCTTGTAGAACTCTCCACCAATATTTTTTCTCAACACTTTGATCTTCTTCTCTGTTTGATTTTCCACAAAAGCCTTAAATTCTTTAAACATGTCAAAGACTTCAAATTTATTCTTGAGGAAATATATCCATGTATTCATCAAGAAGTCATCTATAAATGAGACATAGTACACAAATTTACCCAGTGATGGAACTGACTCAAGTTCAAACACATCATTGTGTACAAGATCTAATATTCCTTTCACCATCTCAGAACCTGGGGAAAACTCACCCGATTCTACTTCCCGTATACACAATGTTCACGAAAATCAAAATCCTGAGAGAAATTAGGCATACCTTCTACCATACAATTGCCATGAAATATTTGAAGGTCCTTCTCTCCAATATATGAAAGCTTTTGATGCTATAGCATGGTATTTTCTCTAGAGACCACTAGATTTTCTACTCCACTTTCAGGAACCACAAAACTATTACACCCATCAATAATAGGGCTACCCAAAATCTTGTACAGAGTTCTAATTTGAATTCAATGCATCAATACTAGTGCTCCCCAAACCATCTTGCATGTATCATTCTCGAACATTGTTTTTACACCTACATCATCCATATTGCTTACAAAAATCATATTTTTCGCTAATGGAAGAATATGAAAAACACCAAGAAGTGTTATAATCCTTCCACCTTGCAACTTCAACTTGAATTTTTCCCATCCTATGATTCTATCCTTTATATCACCCCCTAATAATACATCACCACCATCGTATTTCTTGTACTCACAAAACCACTCCCTATGGGGAGTGAATGAAAGGATGCATTTGAGTCAGTCAACCATGCCTCATGATGTACATGTGATTGAAGGAAAATCCAAGTACACCCCACCTTCATTTGAGGTGGTTTTATCCTCTACAAAAGGAGCATCATCAGATCCATTTCCTTTCTTAGGAGTTTTAGATTTACAATCCTTTTCGTAGTGCCCTTCTTTTCCACATTTCTAGCATACCTTCACAGGTTTTCCTGGAGATTTAGATCTCCCACTTGAGGAATTATTTATGTTTCTATTATGGCATTGTCCTCTTACAGACAAGGCATTTCCATTTTGGCTCTCCATATTTTTCCATCTCATCTCTTCCAACAACAAGGATGAGAGTATTTCATCAAACTTCAAGGTAGTTGGATTTCTACCTATAGAAACAACTAGACTATCCCACGAATCTGGTAGAGAAAATAGAAAACGGATGCACATATCTTCATCCAAAAATTTTACGTCAATAAATAGCAATTGTATTACCACATTATTAAAGGGATTCATACATTCTGTCACCAAGTCTCCATCCTTCATCCTCATGTTATATATCATTTTCCATAGGGATAATTTGTTCACAAGAGACTTAGAATTGCATAAAGTCCCTAAATTTTCCCACAAAGCCTTCATCGTAGCTTCCCATGATACATTCAACAATAGAGAATCTAAGAGACACAATCGTATTGTGCTCTTCGCCTTCCAATCTAACTTCACCTAGTATTCTATTGACATTCCTATTGGTGTCATGCCTAGATCTACAACAATCCATTGATCATGGTCCACCAAAAAATCCTCCCTCTTCAGTAGCCAAAGTTCAAAACTATGACCATTAAATTTCTCGATCTCTATATTTCCATTGTTTTCCATCTTCTTTCACCACAAGAATCAAGCCCGCAAATTTCCCACTGAACATGGTCTACCATGGGCCCGCGAAAAACCCCTCAATGATAAGGGTGTCCCATTGAAGCCGAAACTTCAATGATACCAAATGTAAGTTTTAAACCTATACATAAATTACCTACAAATGAATTCTTAAAACATAAAAATAGCGATGACAACATAAAACAAATATACACAAATATTTTCCCTTAGATCCAAAAACTGGGACTACCATATTCATTTTCATTATATTCCTTTCAATTTTACAAATTATGCATATATATAAATGTCAAATCATTCATAAACCCCAATACACTAACCCTGGATTAGAACTTAACCATAGTTTCCTTTACCGTATCTACAAAATATCATGGGCAAAAAACCATCATGCCCAAAACAATGCATGAAAACCATCAGAAAAATCACCTAGAATTTTTTTTCCTGAGACATTCACGGAAATAATATAACACATACCCAACATATACAACTATTGTTACACTTCCTTTTCATCTCTACTTCAGATAAGGAAATTGAATTCCTTTCATGAAATATGTATTTTGGGATGACTGATTAGTTAATTAACAGATCTCTGAGTTAGACTATTGTCCCACGACACAACTGACCTTCAACTCACTCTATCAATAGTTAGAGGTTAGTTAATGGAATGCAACTAAAAATACTAAAATTAAGCAATCACACATACGTAACTAAAGTTCAATACCTATAACTCATATTTACTGAGCTAGCTAAGTGACAAGATCCATGTCACACCAGTTAATTGCCTCCAAGTTGTCCTTCTGATGTGGAAATAGTTTTACTCAATTTGACCAAGGCTAAAGTCAAACTGATTCTTTCTTGTTACATTTTCTAACACCCCTTGGCTTAAGGGATAGCTCAAACTCATATAGTGGAAAAATGATATGCACCTACACATCATGCCTTATCGTTTCCCCCATTGTTTAGATCAAGAAGGAGACAATACCCTTCTCTAAAGAGAAATGCATAATTGAATATTATAGGAACTATAATAAAATTTTGTAAACCATTATATCTATGTTAATAATTAAGGGAAGATAAATGTTCAATTATTATTAAATAGTGTTCCCCCTTAGAAGAATACTAATTGATTAGTAGAAAAGAGAAGGTCCTAAGAATTTATTACTACAAGTAAGGTCCTAGCCTTGAGAAGGTTTGGTACATGTTGGATTAATACACTTTAGGAAGATATTTAAATTTGAGGTGAAGAAAATAGTATCCCACCCTTATTAAGACTAGAAATGTTTCTTAAAGTCATTCCATTAACAATTTACACCTTTACATTCCTTTTTGTAAAATCTCTTCAATTACTCTCTTAACGTCTTTGAACAAGCTATAATTTAAACCCTATATTATAGGTAGACAATACAATTTGCTACACTTCTAGGTTTATATATATTCCACCACTCCCATGCTCTTTATCTTCTCGCAAATGTCATATATGGAACCTTTAAATGGATCTTTAATGACTAGCTTGGCTCCAATAGTGAAAACTTATTGATTCATTATAGGGCATCTTCATTGGCATAGATCCATAAAAACCTTGGAAATTCAACCCTACAAACTCAACAAAGGTTTCGTAACAACCCTGCTGAAAATTTGATGTAATAAAAGTTGAAAACAATAACCACAATTGATGGGACAATTATTCCAAGTTGAATTTTCGGAAGCACATCCTAACGGGAGTTCATTTCGTTATTATGGCTAAGGAAATTGGAAAAAGAAATGGCTAAAGGTTTGGAAAGGAAAAATAACATTCTTGGCACATTTAGTTATGAAAATAATGGAAATTAGGAGAAAAGGTTGGTGAAAGGTCACAGGTTGCATGTGAAGAGGAAAATGAAGAAAATAGAGGCCTCATTCATAAAAAGGATTATGAGGACCAGTTGGTACCCTTTTGTCAGTTGAGTATTGGAGCTCTCTCATTATTCTCTCTCTCTCATACTCTTGGACACTTATAGTTTCTTGTACCAATTTTGGCATTGGAGCAAGAAAGGAAAAGAAGGAAAGAGGAAGCAAAGATCAAGCAGGGAAAGGCAGGATCAAGCACCTACATTAGGCTTCATTGCAGGTATCGACTTGCATGTGTATTTTCCTTGCTAGTTTTGGCATGAATGGTATTGAATGTGGTTCTTTTCTATCATGGCATGGGTTTTTTTAAGTGTGACCATGTTTTGAGCCTAGCCTTTCCATTGCTGGATAACCATGGTGTGATCGGGTTCTCATGTTTTGGTCGAGCTGGATTTTCAGATGGCTTCAAAGCTGAGTGAGGTGGATCTCTAAAATGATAGAACACATGGCCTAGTTACCATTGAACTAGACTGTGCTTTGTGGTAAAGCCAGTTTTTTTGTTTCCTTAGATGGCCAAGGAATCCTTGTCGATGAATGGCGAGATATAAGCTAAATCATAGAGGTGGTTTGATCTTAGTTGGGCCTAGTAATCCCGGGTTGGCATATGCGATAAAGCCTAGAGAGTGGGTCTTGGTTTAGTGCCTAATGATCTGGTGTGGAATGTGGCAAAGCCTGAGAGTAGGATCTCGATTTAGGGTCTAGTGAGTCGCGATTGGATTGCAGTAAAGCCTAAGAGACTAAGAGACAAGAAACTTCCTAATAGTGTAGGTGGAGAAATCCGGTGGCATCCATGCTTGTTTGGCCTAGTGATGGGGTGACGATCATGGTAAAACGTATTATGATGTGTTCATTATGTTGCCCTAGTGATTTGGGATGGGTTACATAAAGCCTGGCTTTTGTTGGTGAGGGTGAGGTGTTTTAGCTTTGTTATTCCCTAGTTGGTTCATTTGGTTGAGTCCCACATTCATGCTTGGAATATGGCGTGGGGGTGAATGGCAGAGGATAAATTTGGCTCAAGAATTCTATAGTCGGGTAGAACATGGTAGTCCCATGTTCAGTTTGTTTATTGCATTCATTAATGAGAAATTAATTCCTTTCATTTCTATGTGCAAAAGTATTGATGTATATGTGGATTTTGATGGTGGATATGTTTGTAGTAATTTTGTTCCTATTATGATGGTTATATGTTCATAGATGATAATGTAGCAAATGACATGAGGGAGAAATGGTTCATAGCGATTCTCAGATAAGTATGAGATCGCTACACTTAATTTTCTTGTTTATGCCTACAGATTACATGTTGATGATATGTTTCATGAAACGCCTAGCATGGATAGTAGGGTTTAGTTATGGTCTTGTTCAGCTTATTGCTTTTGCATCATTATCTCCCTATATTTTTAGTGATTTCAAGTTACCAATCCATTTTGGGCAGTGGCTTGGGCTTTGGGCTTGAAAAGGTGGCTTAAATCCCAAGCTCACTGGCAAAGAACTAACAATTTTGATCTTTGGTCATTGGCAGGCAAGTCTATGAGAGTGACTTTAGGTTCTTGGTCACTCCCTTGCCCATAGCATGAGAGCGACTATGGCCTAAGAGATCCATAACAACAGTAGGACCGAGGGATAGGCTGTCTGAGTGGATGACTTGTCGCTTGAGGGTTTTGTTGATGATGATGGATGACTGTGTGTGATGTTTGCATCGATTCCACTTCCTTAAGGTCACGTAGTAGGCCGAATCTAATCATAGTAGCCTCTCATCTCATGTTTACCCTGGTTGGCATGGTTACTTGGGTGGATGTTGGAGGAGGGTGTTACAGGTTCTGTCACAACCAAGGAAGAGGTGGTATCATTCCCCCTTGAGTGAGCTTCATTTCCTCTAATCATTGTTTTTATTGATTTATATATTATGGTAGTAGATCTAACAATTTTTGGATTAGCATGTGCACATGCGCACAAGGTATAAGATGTATATCTATGTGTGTGTGTGTGTGTTTCAACATATTTTTGTAAATAAAACTACATGTGTAGGACCACCCTTGATGTGGATCACTCTTGAAATCTTGTCACAACTCTTTGCTTCAACCCAAGTAACTTTAGTGCCTTTGACAATGAGCCTGAAGTGAATTCCTTACATATCTATATTTTCCTTTCTCTACATTGGAGTTAATTCCTTTTCACTATAAGACTCTTCATTAACTAACCCTAGATTGTTTGTTTACTTTCATTTTCTAATCATTTTAATTAACCATCATACATCCATTGTATATCTGGATCTACCAAGCATTGAGAGGGATCAAATATCTCAAGAAGAAAACATCACATTGAGTGTGAAACTTGAGAAAATATTTTCACCTCAATAGATTCGATTCCTCTCGATGTTTGGTGTATATATGAAATTTATGAATTTTTTTATATTTTTATTAATTATATGTTCTTAATTATGAATCATTATTTTAATTTATTTTAATGTGATATGTATATTATGATTTTTTCCCAGGAAAAATTGCTTCTAATTTTATTAATAAAAACAATTACAATATAACGAATTAAATTGAATTGATTTATTATTTTTATTACTCTTTACTATTTATTATTTTTGTAATTGAGCCTATATTATGCTTTATTATTCTATCTTTTAATTTAATGCTTCATTTCACAGACAATGCATCACTCCCATATCAAGCCAACATCTAAATGTTTACACTTATTTACAATCATTGCAACATATCCTCCATATTGAGCCAACCTTTAAATGTTTACACTCATTTACAATCACTACAACACCTCCCACATATGGAACCAACATTTAAATGTTT
Organism: Pinus taeda; assembly: GCA_000404065.3. Classification (NCBI taxonomy): domain Eukaryota; kingdom Viridiplantae; phylum Streptophyta; class Pinopsida; order Pinales; family Pinaceae; genus Pinus; species Pinus taeda. Next base: position 12,723 of record APFE030013579.1, on the reverse strand, counting down.
ACACTCATTTCAGTACAACATTTTCCCCATACTGGATTGTAGGGTGTATCTCAGTGAAAAATTTGGTACACAAAAGGATAGAAGAAGATATATAGAATAAACCATATCCTTTTTCTTAGATAAATAGGAACCAAAATAATGTTAGAGTACTCAATTAGGTCTAAAGAGTGGGAAAGTTTTATTAATAGAAAGTTGTTGATGGACTTTAACCTAGCACATACAAAAAAATAATACAATAAACTAATCTAATGAGAAAAAACTATCATCCACCTAATATTCAATAAAATAAATAATGTTTTGAACCTAAAACAATGATAAATACCTATAGTTTCCATCAAAACCTAACTACTCCAATCACCAAATAACACAAAGAAAAGCGCTACATTTAAGGACCCTTGAGCACTAATCCTCAAGAAACCTATAACCCTAATTTTCATGTGACACTCTCAAAATATGTGCTTCATCTTTTCAAGTTGGTGACAAATAAGAGAAATTCCATCATAAATACCTTTCTTAGTTAAGTTTTCATTGGATGGAACCCCCTCATAAATCACTATCCATATAAAATATATGAGTTTAAAAGAAAGTGGATATGTCCAAGGAAGAATGAATAAATCCATGCATATTCTAAATCCATGTACGTACAAAGAGAATTAGGGACTAGGGATAGTCGTTGCCTTTAGAGAATTATACAATATAAATAATGAGAAACATATTATTGAAGAGGTTAGGCAAACAACAACTACATTCTCTTCAAAAGGGCCTAGGCATTCATGGTTTACTTTATACAACTAAACCTCAAGGAAAACACCTTGTAACTTCGTAATTGGAGGATGATTAAAAGCAAGGAGGTCATACTACACCTTCCAAGAAGGACAAACTAAATCCCTTAAATCACCTCCATAGAAAAATTCCCTTTCTACTCAATCTATAGGATGAAAACCAAGGAAACTCCACCTGACTTGAAATGAATATTTATGTGTATTCTCCAACCATCTAATATTACAAAACATATTCTCTCTTTTTAAAGTATTTTATCATTATTATAAAGGAAAAATGATTTATGACCATTTTAATATTTTCATAATTATAAGCATTATAATATGTAAATAGAGTGGCAAATTTAAATTTACGACATTCATTGAATAGAATATGTAAATAGGATGTAGTAAAAGTAATTTACGACATTCATTGAATATAATATCTAATATGTAAATAGGATGTAGTAAAAGTAAAGTTACGAGATTCATTGAATAAAAAGTTTGGAGGTTGTGGGATTTTGATGCACCAGAATATGGGTCCAAGTTTGGCCGTTTCCGAATTTTGCTTTTGCAGCACCAAGAAGTGTACCGTGGGATCACCGGCATAGATGATGACATTTTACTAAGATAAGTAAAATGTAAATAATTTGATAAGTAGCTATACTAATTTTTAATTATATGTAAATAATTTTGCGAGATTTGGTGGCCTAGTAAAGATTCCTTGTGTCTTGAAAGAAGACAAATTGAGTGCTTATAATAGTGTGCTTAGAAGGTTGTTATTCGACAAGTTTATAAAGATTTTTTGGTCATTTTTTTAAGTATTTATTTGGGTAAATACGTAATAGGTTGTTTTTATAATGCAAAATGTTTATTTTTAATTAGAAAAATTAATTATTGAAATAGTAGAAAATTTATAATGTGTTTACTTTGTTGATTTAGAGTGTTCATATAAATATAAAAGGTTGTTATTCGACAAGTTTATACAGATTTTTTCGTGATTTGTTTTTTAAGTACTTATTTGTGTAAATATGTAATAGGTTGTTTTTATAATGTAAAATGTTTATTTTTAATTAGAAAAATTAATTATTGAAATAGTAGAAAATTTATAATGTGTTTATTATTTTTGAGTTTCCAAGACTGATTTAAGACTATAAAATAGAAATGCTTCTTTATTAATATCAAAATCTTTGAGGTAGGGTAATACCCATACAACTACTCCTTAAGGAAGGAGATCACTCCAGAAGCCATATGTTTGTCAATACAATAATCATTAACCTCCTCAATTGAGAGTCTCTAGCTTTTATATAGGCTTCATACATACAATAACATGGGTAATTACGATGGGTCTCTCAATACCATACATCAATAAAATGGACTTATCACTTTATTCCCTAACTACTTGTGGTCTTTTACATAATATGGGTTAAAAACTTTATTTATTAATTATGCCCCATTTATTGCATTACATTATTCCCTTGGATACCTCCCTTTGTACCCCATATTATCCCCCCTAGGTATACTACATTCCACCCCCCTTAAACATGTTTCATCCCTGAATCATGAGAAGAACACAAATAATAAGATCTACTCAAAAGAGTAGTCAGCTGGTACCATGCATGTACATCTAGCCTTCCTAGAGAAAAGTGAACACTTGATCAATTTCTTATCTCAAGGTTTAGTTAAAAACACAAATATTAGTGAAATACGTTGTATTCAATTTTAATATTAAAAAATGTCCTATAAACAACATATAGGTTTTATTCAACACTATTTATTTTGAGACTATCTACAAGAACTTATCCATAACATGATATAAGTCAATCACATTAAAATTTAATATATAGGTCAAACAACAAGAATATATGGAAACATTTCGATAATTTTATTTAACGTTATCAACTTTCCTAAATTTACAAGTAGTTATCCAAGTAGTTCAATCAATTCCTTATCATGGAAATTTAAGTTGTAGGGTGGCAATTCACAACCATAAATTCTAATCTATGTAAAATTTTGGTATAAATACCAATATCCCACTTTTGACTATTCACTTAAGAGTAAAATTCTCTTGATTTCTATAGATATCCTTAGGATTGCATCACTGTTAAGAATGCATAATGAAAAATATAGAAACTAATATAAAAAGTCACTAAAGGAATAATCTTATGAATTCTTCCTAATCAGTGAAGTCCAATGGATAACAGATTGTGGTATTCAATGTGAATCTAACTTCTAAAGTGGCATCTTGAACCTTTCTTCTTAATGATATAAAATAAATACACCAATACAGATTGATGTTTAAAAGTTCTTTCTGCATTGAATTTCAAAAGTTGTTCATGAATAATATCTGAAATGAACTCGTCATAACTAGAAGGAACATAGGGATCTTTCCGAGATGAAAACACTAACAGTAACCCTAAAATGACCTCATCCACCCATTCATCAGTTTGATAGCCTAGGAGACAACAAACCATAGAGATTATTTCCCTAGAAATTTCTGGAAAGTTTGTTGAGGAATAAGGAGGATTATTACGAGGCAATTCAAACCTTCTGGAAAAAATGACTCAATGATATGGGCTCTCTATTGGAAAGTAATCTTCTGGTATATTTCAATCAACACATAAACTGAAAAAAAAAAAAAATGAATAGAGCTTAAAATATTAACCTACAAGACTTGACAATTGGATTCTGGAGTTACATAAAACAAGATTTTTCCATTTCAGGATACTATGGCTTTTTGACTTGGTAAATATCAGTTTTCACACCAGGAAATAAACTTGGGAAAATCGTGGGTTGAGGAAAAACAAACTGGGGCAATAGGGATTCCCAAAGATTAGATTCATTGCCTGCGTCCTCAAATTTATGGAAGGCCCAATTGTGTAATTCATACAAGTCAAATTCACATTTAGTTTTTTTAATCTTAAAAACAGTATCTATCAGTGGCAATTCATCTAAATTTGGTATTGGGGAAGCATAGGGTTCTCAGTTTCCATTTTACTTTTTCCTTTAGAAGAACTTATTCTGAAATCAAATGGGAAATGAGAAAATTAGAATACTTGGAAAAAGTGTAGTTGATCAAAAATTGGTTCCATGAATTAGAAATTTTCCTTTGCACCTTCCAACACTATAATCTCGAGCAAATGATAGTGGTAATTGCAAAAAAAGTTGAGTTTTAGTGGGGGATAAAATTATTCATTGGCATTTAATAATTAGGATGTTAAATTATTTTTAAACATTGGTGGGAGTGCATTTGCGGTTTGGAAATAATAGGTGGTGGAAAAGATAGGTATAACTAGTTTAACGGATGTTTGGCAAGAAGTTGGCAGCGGGGATAAATTAGAAAGATTAATGGTGGAGGTAATGACTAGTCGAAAGGTGTTTTGGGGGTGGGGGGGTGAGGGGGTGCGAAAGTAAATGTTTTTCATTTGGCGGGTAGGTACAAAAGACAAGCACCCGACATGCAACCTTCGATGATTTTCACAAAACATAATTGCAGACAACCCCTCGTTCATTAAATGTCGAGAGTGTGGGGGGTACCGCAATCTATTTTCAACTGTTGATTGTGGATGGATGATATCCGTCCATTGAAATTTGCATGGAGGATAAGTGCATTGGCTTTCAATCACAACTTTATAATAAAAACATATTATTATTCGCCCAAATTTTAAATTGAAAAAAACATTTATAAAAACATGTTGACTTTAATACATGGTGCCAAAATTATATATATATATTATAATATATATATTAAAACATACAATTTTAAAATGAAATTGCATGGTAAATAAAAATTACAACGTTGGCTCCAATGGGGGACCGCTTCCCCTAGCAGGATACAAAGAACCTACAAATCCATGTGCATTCTCCTTAGGCTATGGATTCATTGTTTTAAAAAATCACACTTACTCTTAAAATATAATTCACATCGACTATTTACAATGACAATGAAATTAACTTGCTCAGTATTGAATGTAGTGTTTCAAATATTTCCCATAGACTGTAAAGTGAGTAATATTCTCCCTGTAAATTCTAAACAATGAAAGTATTATTTCCCTTGATTTCTAAAATTTTAAAAGGCCCCAACCAAATATTTTCAAACTTTCCATGCTTTCCCTTTTCTTCTCTTATTGCATCCCATCTCAATACTAGGTCTCCCTGTCTGAAATCTCTCTCTCTAGCTCTCCAATCAAATTGATTTTTTTTTTTTTTGTAAGCTAGAGTAGGGCCTTTTATTTTCTATTAACTCGGGTTGAAATATGTACATGCATTTGATGACCTCAACCCACCCCGAAGGGAAACCGGGTATGTTGGCCATCTTAAGTTTTTATATGCCATCCAAAAACAAAAAACAATAAGTCTGCTTGTCCATGCCAAATACACTAAACAACCAAAGAAACTAATCTTGCTTCCTATCAACATAAAGATCTATGACCAAAAGGGAGAGCTTTATCTTAGTAATCTAGCAAAGAAAACCTTAAACATAGCTACAGGGCTCAGTCTACCATGTTTCCAGGCAGATTGTCTTCTTCCTTTATCTCAGGAACTATCTTCTTCAACTGTTTCTGGATCTCCTCGAGCTTGCTATCCTGCATTACTAGAGTTATCTGAAGGTTCTTCATTTCTTTTTCCAAATTTGGAATGCCCTGGGCCATCTCTGCCATCTCCATAGCCACCTGCTCCATTGCTTTAGCCAACAATCTCTTCATCACCCAGTAAACATGAAGGGCATGCTTATATAAAGACAAGCGGCCTCTGGTGTTTCCTGGGTCCGGAAGCAAGTATTCCCAATCCTCCATTTCAGGATCCGACTCCTCCTGCATGGCCGCTGCCTCTAATTCCTATATTATCCTTCAAATATCAGTGTTGGTTTCTTCATTGTACGCTCTTTCTTCCTCCTGCACCTTATGCTTCAACTTTTTCCTACCGCGACTCTTTCCAACTGGTGATGGGGAGCTCCGTTCCTGGCTACCAGCTTGACAGCCTCTCTCTCTGCCCCTGTGCCCCCTTCCCCAACCTGGACGGCTAGCTTTATTTTCACCCATTGCCTTGCTTTCCTGACCTACTGCGATAGAGGACGTTCCAGAGAATCCTTCACCTCCATGCCCCTTAGTTTTCTTCCCCATGTTCATTGCCTCTCCTGGTTGCTTATCCTCTGGAAGCCTAACCTTCCCCATTCCACCTTTCCTTGTCTGAATGCGATAACCCTATTCTAGATTTTTCTCCTCCTCCCCTCTCGTTTTCCTTTCCATTCCCAGCTGCTTCTATTCCTCAACTTCTCGGGGGTCGGGCATACTCCCATCCTGCCCAGTCCAGCATCCTTCCCTGATCAAATCAATTATTGCCTTTCTCATGCTTCCCTTAGATATCTTTCGCTTGGTTTTACAGTGGATGGGTGGTCGGTCCCTCTCCTTTCACCTACCTTTTACAAACATTCAACCGCCACCCATTTCCTTACTCCTATCAGTGGTATCGCAGAGAACAATGGCTGATTTCTCTCCCACACGCCTCTTTTCATGCCCAGTTTCCTGATCCTGTTGCCCACCTCTACCCTTCTACACCTCCTCCCTCTGCTGCATGCATTCTCCATGTTCGCCCTCCTCCCCTTCTTAATCCTATGCCAGCTAACCTGCGTCCCATCGTTAGAGCACTGCCTCTCTCCCCACCTCTTCCTTTCATTGGTCTATCACCGCTACTCCTCGGAATTATAACCTGCCTATAATCCATCCTGTCATCTTGAGGTATTATGCTTATGCAATGTGGCTTGTCCTACCCCCTTCCTGTCTTTGTAATAATCTCCAACGCCGCCGCCTTTTTCACCCCGATCGGGGACCAATCAAATTGAATTTTCATCTTATCTTGATACTGCAGTTGTTTCTATTCAACTTCTTCTCTATCTTGATTGAGTTCAATAATATGATTGATTATTTTTGAGAAATCATCAATTTCCTGATAAGAATATTGCAAGAGTTTCGTGACTAGAAATGCCAATTGGATAGGGAAAATGGCTTCAATACCATAGACTAGTTGAAAAAGATATTTACCAGTAGATATTTTAGGTGAATCTTAGTTTTCCCAAACTACATACTTCAAATGACTGTCCCAATTTATTTTATGATCTACTACCTTCTTAGTGACTTTAATAAAGATTTTGTTCGATGACTTTGCTAGTCTATTCCCTTGTGCATACTATGGTGTAGAGTGATGTAAAGAAATTTGGTATTTTTGACAAAACTCAATCATTTTAATAGAACTGAAAGATTGAGCATTATTTGTAACTATTTCTCTTTAATAGCCAAACCTAGATAAAATGTTTTATTCAATAAAATTCATGAAAATAGAATTAGTTGCATTTCGCATAGGGATGGCTTCTACCCATTTTGTGAAATAATTGGTTGTTGTTAGGATCCACCTATGTTGATTACTATAAGAAGGAATTATTTTACCAATAAAATCTAGATCCCATTGTAGGAAGGAGTTTCTACCAATACTAGGATGAGAGGGAGAGAAACAAATTTTTGTTTACCTGCAAATATTTGGTAAGGAATACAACTCCGTACTTTTAAACCAACTTGGGAAAACAATTAGGACAATAAAATATTTCTCTCAATATCTTGTGTGCAATCGCTTTCCAAGCATAGTTCCCTCAACATACTCCTTCATGAAACTGCTCAATTACACCTTTTATTTCACTTTCAATCAAGCATAATAAAAGGATATTCAATGTATCTTTCCAAGACAGATTTTCACTAAGTATACAATATTTCATTGCTTTGAGCTTAAGAGGCCTACATTGATTTATTGTGAACATAATAGGATATTCAAAATATCATAGAAAATGTACAATATACTTATACTATTCTGATAATAAAAAATTATCATCAATATGTAAAGGAAATTAGAGATGTACTGAACTAGAAGAACGCTCTTGTTGCTTCTTCTCCTCTGAAATAGAAAAAGTTTCTTGTGGATTCTTCTCCTCTAGTATACCTGAAATATGTATAATTGTATTTATGCCTAGAAATTTACAATTTAATTCTACTAACAACTTAGCCAATCCTTGTCCTTTCACTAGCTTTATTGGTATGATATCCAAATCAAACTCCAGGATTTTTGCTATCTATCACCCTCTTTTTCCATCTATATCAGGCTGAGTTAGCATTATTTTTACTGCATTATTGGGCATAAAATCTACTATTTGAGAATGAAACACATAAATTATAAAATATTTTAAGGGTTGAACTAAAGCATAAGCCTATTTTTCAATTATATCATACTTCAATTTTGCATCCCTCATAACTTTGCTAAAGAAAGAACTTTCCTTCTCATAATGATTTATATTTTTCTATAATAAAACTACTACTATTGTACTTCCCGATGCAAAGGAAAAAATACTGAAATACTTTGAATAATCTGGATTGGTCAGTAATGGTGCTTCTATAAGTTCCTTTTTGGTTTGTGAAAAGGAAAATATAGCTTTGGAATTCCATTTAACCTCATTATTCTTCTTAAACATTGATCCAGGTGGATATTGGTGGCCACATGCCTATTCCACCTAGACCCCCCAGTCATTTTCATGTGTTTCCTTGTTCATTTCAGCATTTACTTTTTTTTTTGCAGTTTTTTTGCTCCTGAACTTCCAAAGAAGTTTTCGCCCCATAAACAACGCTTTTTTGGGGTCTGTGGTAGGCCCACTACGATAGGAAAGGGCTTGTAGTGAAACATATAGTACTCGGCAAGACCTCTCCAACAAGGTACATACGTGCCAAATAGAGATAATATGAGCAAGTTATGACCCCATGAAGTTGGCTTCCCAACTAACCCCAACGGGGCGCACAAACTCTTGGTGTTACATCTCCTGGGGTTCAGGTTTTGGTTGTTTATGGTTTTCTCATGTTTTTCAATACTAAATAGGACTTGGATCATGTTGTTGAAAATAATACTGAGAGGGGGGGTGAATCAGTATTATCTAGTTCTTTTAACAAATCTTCCTTATTTACACTTTGAATTATTTTTGCATATCAGTACCATAAAATAATGAGCAAGAAAAACAGACAGTCACATCAAAGAACACCAGATATAAGGTGGAAACCCAATGTGGGTGAAAACCACCTGCTGCAATATGTCTCTATCTTCTTTCAAATCAGAAACTCCTTTTACAATGGTCTTGTACTGGTGCAGTCCTTTACCAGTACGCAGGCTGCAACCTGCAGAGAGCTACAACTCTCTCTCGTTTTCCAGTCTCTCCTGGAAGGGAGCTACAACCCCCTACTTATTTTCTTTCAAGGACAACTTTTCATAAATTTTCAAACTGGATCCATAAACATCAAATGATCATCAAGTACCAGTAAGTCACCCAGATAACCAGATCCACAATAACAGAAAACTAAACCCAGAACACCTTATCAACAAAAAAATCATTCAACAAAAGATCTTAAGACAAATATGCAATTTCCTTTTCTGGCGCCTCTGTGGCGTCTCATGTGGTGTCTCCTATGGCGTCTCTACATTGTGCCTTCTGTGGCGCCTCTGTGGTGTCTCCTGTGGCGTCTCCGCATTGCGCCTTCTGTGGCGCCTCCGCACTATGCCTGCTGTGGCGCCTCTGTGGCGTCTCTTGTGGCGTCTCCGCACTGCGCCTTCTGTGGCGCCTTTGTGGCGTCTCCTGTGGCATCTTCGCACTACGCCTTCTGTGGCGCCTACGCACTGCGCCTTCTGTGGCGCCTCTGTGGCGTCTCCTGTGGCGTCTCCGCACTGCGCCTTCTGTGGCGCCTCCACACTACGCCTTCTGTGGCGTCTCCTGTGGCGTCTTCGCACTGCGCCTTCTGTGGCGCCTCCGCACTGCGCCTTCTGTGGCGCCTCTGTGGCGTCTCCTATGGCGTCTCCGCATTGTACCTTCTGTGGCGCCTCTGCACTGCGCCTTCTGTGGCGCCTCTATGGCGTCTGCTGTGGCGTCTTCGCACTGCGCCTTCTCTGGTGCCTCCGCACTGCGCCTTCTGTGGCGTCTCTACACTTCCGCAGCTACAGCACTCGAGAGATCACCCTTCACAGATTCGCTTTCCACTTCACTTTTATATAGATCGAGCTTTTGAAACAATAACCCAATATTTCAGATCTTAAGATGTTCAACCCAAAAGAATACCCAAGCCAAATGATCTCCTTTGCTTTATATAAGCAAGCTCTTCCTCAAATCATGGACCAATACCACGGGCCAAAACCATAACAAACCAATACCATCAACTCAATACTAGGGATCAACACGTCTGTCGAGATGCCATGGTCCAAAAAACCATAGGTTCAAATTCCAAGGACTAACTACCATGGACCAAAGGTAAGTTTTCCCACATGAAATAAACTTTTCTCTGCATAAAATTCTGTGAACTTTTCTCCTGCGTACTTCTTAATTCTCATCATATTGAGAGCCATGCCATGGGTGTTGCCATCAAGTACAACATCTGTAACATATAACCATACCAGAAACATAATGCCAACACATGTTAGCTTGAGGAGGCCTAACCCAAGTTCAGTGTTAATTAGCCGAACAAATCCCTACACTACTAGCCCTTTCGGCATCAGCTTACGGAGCGTGGACTGAAGTCTCACCCGAAGCAGTATGGGGGGATGCTGGAACCAAGTTTTTTCACCCTAAGATGGTTGTGATGTCATGTGATTCCTTCTATCCCTACCTTCGCGTAGGTTACTTCACTCTAGGGCTTGCAAGTTGAGCCCTTTATTCCATCCTTCAATACCTCCATGAAAGGGTGTGATCGACCTTCGTGCAACCATAGCATGCTGCTCAAGTACTTTCGAGTTGCTATTGTAGCATGCCATGAAGATTCCCCAATTAATCTAAGCGACTTTCTTATCTTATCAAACAATTATAATTAACATAGTGTAAACATATATTCATAAATGCGTTCACTTATTCAATGTAATTGCATTCATTCACACACCACATAAGCCTAATAAAGGAAATTCATATATAACATATCAAGATGCATCAACAAAATAAAGACATAGGAATTTCCAAATATTTCTCTTTATTGATATCTTCCAAGTGATTACAAACTCTATCCACCATGCGCACACAACTACAGGGGTCTGCGCACTCAGCTACGGACTTCTACCCTAGGCCTCTACGCACTTAGCTACAGACCCTCTACCTACACTACAACCTAAGACTTAGACTTCTTACTTCAGAGCTACGACTCTCTTACATTGTCTTATGTCTCTCTAAATACTTAGAGCTTAGCTCTTTTTATACAATCCCATGTTCTGCAAACCATGGGTAGATCTCTTACAGTCGACATTACTTTTACAAAACTAAGGGTAGACTACCCTTTATGACACATGACACATTCGCACTCCATGACCACAAAATGTGGAGACTTTACAATTTTATTACAAAATTTGACTCAAACATGGGCTTTTAGCCCCAAAACTTATCTTTGGGGATCCCGCTCCCAACATGCCCCCAACACTAACATCGTAACTCATCGTCAAGCCACTCAATAAGCACAAAGATACTTGCATGAAACCTATCTAGCTCGACCCATATGACCGCAACCTTGGCCATGCACTGAGTTGCTACCTACTCCGCGTCTTCCACTATTTGCTTGGTCACTTCTCCTGTACTGTCAACCTAAAGCTTTTGTTGCATCACTTGACAAGTCACAAGCTTGACTTCAATATTTCATGTGACTGCGTAAGCTTCCTCCAGCCAGGGCTTTAGTCTCACCTTCATCACTACTTCCTTGTGCAGCATTACATCCACCTGTTCCTTCAACTGCTTAGCCTCCTGTAGCTTGGCCAGCCTTTGTGTCAGTGCAACAGTTCATGTTGTGCCCTTAACCTCATCATAGCACTGTTGTAGCTTGTGTGCTTCTGTCTCTAGCCTTTGGATATTGGGTTCCGCCTACAAGCTTGTCAGGACCTCAAAGGACTGCTCAAACAACTGCATGCAGTCTACTATTGCACTCTCCACTGCTGCTATTGCCTCTATGATAGTGGTCGCCCGCTGTTCCTTTACGTTTGGTGGTGTTGAAGGATGGGCCCTCAACCATGGCTTAGTAATTTTAGCTTCAGCTCTAACTGAAACCGCGTCATCTAAGTCTGAGTGTCATGCACCCCTATGGCCAACTTGTGGATGTGTACCTTGACTGGCTCCTCCTCTGGAATGGCCAACTCTGGGACCATTCGACACTCCTCCTCAATGACCTGCATAATTCTCTTGCTTTGATTGGTCACGTTGGTCTCAACGGTGATGGAAAAATTTCTCTCTAGGGCCACCTTCTCGTTGTTGATCTGTTGTTTGCTGATTATCTGGAGGGCACAGTGCTCATGGGCCCTCAGCTCTGCAACTACTCCATCCTAAAAGAGGTGGAGTGCTTTGATCGGGAGCACTGTGAGGTTCAACCTAAATCCCTTTAAAGCACTAACAGTGGGCCTGTCAGCCTTGTTAGTGTCAGTCTTGAGCCCTCCATCAGTGATCAATAGCTCTTTGCATATGCATAGTTAGGTGTCTCATCAGTGTCAATTTTGCATCCCACTAGGCATGCCATAACACTGAATGGAGGAGCAGGTCTTTGTTTCCTTCTTGGTTTTGCTGGATCAGGTCATACTACAATGTAATTGAGTCATACTTGTTTTTGTTTTTGTCTTGAGGTCCCAGGTCTTAGGTCTAGGGTTTTGAGTCAAAATCACTTCAAGGTCATGAGTCAAGGTCAGTGAGTGCCCAACAAACCAGAAGGAAGTATGTACATATGTTCCATTGTTATTTTCATCAGCTACAGATCATTTTATACCTTGGATTTAAAAACCCTGTTTTTAAGTCCAAGATCATGTCAAATTTGTAAAAAATTTTAGAAGTTTGCAAAAGTGCCGGCAACAACCCTGGTTCCTTCTCCACAATCCATCAGATGGTCAACCTGCAAAAAGAATGGAGTCAAACGCATCAAAAGAGCTCATTTCA